>JASGAU010370504.1:0-22057 GCA_030220045.1 Australoheros facetus | reverse complement strand
TCTCTCTCTCTCTCTCTCTCTCTCTCTCTCTCTCTCTCTCTCTCTCTCTCTCTCTCTCTCTCTCTCTCTCTCTCTCTCTCTCTCTCTCTCTCCCTCTCTCGCTCTGTTGTAGACAGTCTGCATCTTTTTATAGCTAATTCCACACCAGAAACAGTGTCATAGACAGGTCAATATAAAATTACTCTACCCAGAGTGCACGCACACACACATATACGTACTGTACAGATGCAACACTGCACACAGAGGAAATGTCTCGGGAATACGTCTCCAGTTTGAACCTTAAGTATTTTTAACATCTGGATCTTTCTTCCATGCGCCTGCCAGGACCCATTACAAGGCATATGGGCAGCCACGCACTGTGCCTCTGTGTAAATATAGCCCTAAAATGAGTGCCTCGGGAGGCAAAACCTGCAATTTTGATGTAGCCTCCGGCTCGACTGGTTGGGTATTTGGCTTGGTTGTTGAGGTAACGGGTGTGTGACGGTTTCCTGTGCTTCTTGCAGCCTTGATAAAATGTTGCAAATGTTGTTTTTATTTATTTGCCACCCCCGCCCAAATGGAAACAGTGGTTTCGTTGGACACCCAACCTGCCTGCACTGCTTTTACAATTACTGCTTTTATATGCAGATTGCTGCTGATTGGCTAAATCTTCCAACACGCCCACCAAACGAGAGAAAATGTAGCTCAAAATTGCACGTTTCACTAAAGGAAAAAAAAAAGGAAAACAACAGAACTTTGCATGCCGTCTTCATATTTTAAGTGATCCTGATATGGCTCAGTTTGACCTTTGTATTGGGTTAAGAGCCACATATCTGCTGCTTATTAACAAAAATTCTTAGAAAAAAACATGAAAACTTTGACGAAGTGTAATAAATATCTATTTTTTGTTTTAAAAGGAATTATTTCCTGTTTTAGGAAATGAAATATACCATGATGTCAAAACAGTGTCCAGTGTTGAATTATGTTTTTTTTTTTTAACACATTTTCATTGTAAAATGTATGGAAGAGGATTAGGGCCACTGGCAAAAATAAAATTGGGGAGGAAGGTCACGACCATTTGTTTTTTGATTGCTTGTTTTTTTGTTTTGTTTTGTTTTGTTGTCCAGAANTCTGTAAAAAAAAAAAAAAAAAAAGTTTATTAACTAATTGGGCTGATGAGAAACTCCAAAGTCTTTCACTGTTCTCGGCTCTTCTTTCTGCCAATATCGGTTTAGACTCACTCCACTCCACTCTTCTTTTCTTTTCTTAATTTTTTCCCCCACTGCCAGATGCATGCAGAGGCAAAATGATGTCCTCAATCACATTGATCACCTTATTAATCACCTTATTGGACTGGTGGGCCAAGTTAAGAAAAAGATCGGACGCTTGGGCCTGTCCCCATCACACAGCGGAATCTAGGCTTCAGTTGTTTACTGCACTGCTTCTTATTGGCTGTTATTTATAGATGAAGTCACCAGATG
The DNA here is from genome assembly GCA_030220045.1 of Australoheros facetus. Taxonomy (NCBI): domain Eukaryota; kingdom Metazoa; phylum Chordata; class Actinopteri; order Cichliformes; family Cichlidae; genus Australoheros; species Australoheros facetus. The sequence goes on along the minus strand of JASGAU010370504.1, from coordinate 20,597 downwards.
AAGTGCACTCAATGTCTTTGGATTTATCCAGATGTTTTCCTTTGGCAAATGTGCGTGCACTGTGTTAACATGGAAGTTTGGAGAGTCTGGATTAGTCTTTAGCAGAGTTTCACATGTTTTTGGTGTCTACAGTATGTCACCGTGTCACATATTTAGGGCAGCAGCACACTGACCTAAATATTAACCATACCTTGGCACATCGCTGTTGTGGCACAACCAGAATTGGGTTTCGCATTATTGAGGAGGTGTTTATGAATACAGGCTGCATGCAAAGGGTCTTTGAGGACATGTTTCTCTGTGCGAGATACTTAGTGAAATTTTGAGAGGATTCAAATGAGACCAAACTCTTGTGTGACAGTCTTTTTTGGGGGGGAGTTTTCACACACACACACACACACACAGAGAAACACACTCATCATTTCTGTGTAGTCCTTGTGTAAATCCAGATTAGCAGATGATAATTTGCTGTAGGGGGGAGATGGATGTATAAACCAGCAGGGCCTCATTAAAAGACAGACACGGAAATCTGGTGATGTGGCCCACAGCCCAGGGCTCGTACACACACCAATGCTGTACATAGAAATGTACGATTAAAGACACTGTACATTCATAATAATGCATTTGTATAACAAGTCATTTTTCTCTTTTCTCCTATGTGCTGCTCTTGATGTGACGATCCTCAGGTAAGTCCCATCTTTTTCCCTCTGATCCTCATAACCTCCTTTGTAAGTCTCTGCTTGCTGACCCCAGATCAGTCTTATTGTGTGCTGAAATGCCCCGCAAATCCCACCACACACCACAGTTCAAATTAGATCACATTATCTCTTTTTTTTTTTCCTCCCTCCATTAATCTCTGACTGCTTTAAACCCACCCTTTCCATTTTGTATCATGTTGTATGGATCCTATTACGTCTGCATTGTGGGATCTAAACCATAAAAGGCCTGATTCAGTGAAGAAAAGGGGAAGTAGAGGGAAAAACAAGTGATTATGTTGGTGAACATGGTTTTAGCCGCTTGTAAGGGGATAGAGGTATGGGGGTTTATTTTGATAGGATGAACTCATATTTTCCCAACACAGTCCCGAGGTAAAAAGACTTTTTTACGACATATGCGTGAATTATGATGACGTAATATCGACGGAAATCATCTTTTTCAGTCATTTTAATAGGATCATGTTTATCCTTACATGTGTTTTTTTGTTTTCCTCCAATACTAATCACTGAGAATGTGTTTCATATGATAGTCAGAATTTTCCACATTCCTTCTCGTTGCGTGTCTGAATATCCGTGGTGTGGAAGCTACAACAAGCTTAGTTTTTATCTTCCTTTCCTATTCACTCTTATCTCTGATGCAAAGCACACCGCAGTTAAAACGTGCCATACTTGTGACAGAGGATGTACTGAGCACTAAGATAAGATACTGTCTGTGTGTGTAATACGTGATTCACGCCCTGAAATGGTGTTTAATTTAAAGACAGTGGCTGTCACGTAGTCCAAGTGCAGAAATATACTCGAAGAAGGGGATCTTTAATAAAATATTATTCAAAATAAGTCCATTTAGATCATATTATGTGCTTAATTTTCAAAATTGCAAAAAAAAATATATAACACAGTCATTCATAAACATGAGAAAATTCTTATACAAAATAGAAAAAAATGAAAACTGAGTCAATGTTTGGAAGTAAAGTTCATTTGTTTTCACTGTTTCATTGCTGATCGAGTAATTAGATCATATGAAATGCTATGAAATTTGCGATACTGATAGTAAATTATGTGTTTTAAAGCATCGGGGTCACAGACAAAATAAGGAAAAGTTCAGTGGCTTAGACTGACTCTCGAAATTCCTTACAAATAACTGAACTTGAACTGTTTCAGATATCAAATTTATAATATAATCTTAACAAGACTGTGTGTGTAATAGCTAACTAAATCCAACTCTCTGCTTTTACGATTTCAGCTTTGTGTGAGCGGTGATTACGCAGACCTCAAAATGCTGCCTGTGAGCCAAAGGTTTTATTGGAGAAGGTTAAAGTTAAAGCCATTCTGGCCAAAGCACAATCCAATTAAGGTGGAGGTTTGATGAAGTGAGATTTTACTGTCTGGATAGACGGGTTTATTCAAGGATTTGTGTGTGTGTGTGTGTGTAACTGTTTTTTCAAGGCTGTGTTTTTGTGGCTTTCTTGTTTTAGTCAAGCACGCTTGCCGTGGGGCTCCACGTCACACGCAGTCACACTTACACATTCGCACACCAATCAGCCTGTAATTGGTGACATCTGGTCGAGACAGATGTGTTATATGCAGATGTTGCCTGCAAGCAACAATCACACTTGGGCATCATAGCGTTATTACGATTGTACCACTTTTATCCTTTTTTTGGAACGAGAGCGTACAAACACTGCCACGTAAATAGGTAATAGTCATAAATTTGAGCATTAATTATATGTAAGGTTAATCACCATTGCTGGCAATTATGTAATGGAACCATAAGATCTTATAGACATGAATTGTCTGTGTGTTGTGTCTGTTAATCATTTGATTATGCAACAGAAGTGAGGCCTGTATAGTATCACAGTCATCTCGGTCATATGACCTTACAGTAATTGCACTCCTAAGTTGAACAGGGGTGTTTTGTCTCATGATGTAAAATGAAAAGCTAACAATTTAGGTATCCTATATTAAAACTACACAATATAAATTCAATGAAAGTGAGTAAACACTTCATATGTCAGAGCTTATTTATCTTCTTACATTTACCTGGCCAGATATATAATGTCTCCAGTGAATCCTAGATGGATCTGCTGGGAAAACATTTAGGTGCCTGAACCACCTTAACTGGTTCCTCTCAACAAGAAGGACCTGCATCTCTGCATCCAAGATCCCTCAGCATGTCTGAGCTTTCCAAGTCTGGAAATTTGTTTGAGCCACTTGTCTTCACAACCTTTTTCTTTTGGTCACTGTATGTAGATCGACCGGTCAATTAAATTTTCACCTTTTGGATCAGCTGACACAGGACCATTCTACTGATCCATCACCTTCCCATCACTCCTAAATAGGTTCCCAAGATATTTCAACTCCCTCACTTGGTGTAGCCGCTCTCCTCCAACCCAGAGTGAGCGCTCCAAAGTTGGCTCCATTGTAGACGAGATTACTCTTCTGACAAGATTCCGGAGATTGGGAGTCTGGCTTCAGTGTTCCTCTCAGTAGCAGTCCCGTGCAAATTCATGCCAAATATGCTGGAGCCCTGGACTAAAACGTGATATTGCAAAGGTACTTACACCAATACTGAGCTTTACATAACTTAGCACAGATCGAAGATCAAAGGCTGCCACACATGTTTTTCAGAGTAAGAGAAAGCCATTACAGAGCATCATTGGTAATCAATGCCATTTTGCATTCTGCTATCCAGTCCTGGACTAAGCTAGACCTTATGTTGACTCTTTAATTTACTGTTGTCACAGTGCACCGTGTTGTCCAGCTGGGTGTATTGATTTACTGGTTTTGCAGATTTTCCTCTCTTTCTTTTTTAGATTTGAAAGCACAGTCAAAGTCTTTGATTACTATCATTTCAACAAACCTAAAACCATTTTCCTTTGTGAAAACTGTACCTAATGTGAACTCTTCTGAAGTAGTTTAGGTCATAGAGCAGTGGCCCTGAAGTCAAATCCATAAACTCTTCTCTCTGCTGTTGTTACTGGTACACCTCCCTGAAGGTGAAAAAGATGGTAAAAAACCCCCCCATCAACTCAACATTCATAAGCCTTTAATATATTTTGTTGTGCGTTTCCACAGTTTGCAAGTGAGTCAGTGTTTCTGCCTCCGATTGGTGTGACGCTGAGGGTAATTCGGTGCGGCCTGCGTGGCGAGTTTGTGATGCACCGAGCTTGTAACTGCATCTGATAACAAGCAGTTGAATTGTGGGGATTAAAGCGATTATATTTGATCAGCGCACAATGGATCGGCCTCAAGCCGGGGCCCCCCTGTCTCACTCTGAACTGCTGACTGCCCAGATTCTCTGCAATCACTATCCACTAAAAGGTTCACACTCTGCGTGTGTGTAATTTTGTTTTTAATTTTGCCTTCTCATAAGCAGCACGTGTATACTTTAAATCCATGTGCTGACTAAATGCTCCATATGCTAATATACATATGTGTGTAGTTGTGTATCTATGAAGATGACCAATCAGGGGGCTTGTGGGTGACAGTGGATTTAAGAGTTTTAGATTGAGGCTGAGCTTCTAGCGCTGATGGGCGGAGAGATTCGGGGTGGGGGTGGGGGGTCGGGGGATCAGTGTGGTAGAGGGATATCCAGGGATGTAGAGAGAGAGAGAGGGGAAGCAAAGTGAGGGGGTCGCAAGGCAGTTTCCTGCAGTGTAGAAGTTGGCTAGCTGCCACTCAGAGCGTGTGCATGTATGTGCGAGAGGGGAAAGAAGGGGAGGGAGATGGAGAGCGGAGTGTATGTGTCAGGATCAGTGTGTCTGCGTGTGATCGGTTTGACCGGGCGGTGTAGAGAAACAGGGAGAGAGGAAGAGGAAAGGAGGACAAGAAGAATGATTATGAGGAAATGGTGAGCCGCAAGAAAAAAGGAGGAAACTGCAGTTTGTTTTGGGAAATAAGTGAAGAACCATGTTCTGTCTGAAAGGTGAGTGCGGCTGCTCTTTGCATGAAAACGTTGGCACCGACTCGGTTTGAGTTTTCCCCAGGACTTTGTGAGACAAAGAAAAGTTAAACTCCATCCCTCCTCTGTTTGGAAAGCAATCTTCCTCACAGCAGCCTCCTCTGCACAATATCCTTCCTTATGTGTTTTTTCTTCAGTGATAGAAATCCTTCTTTCACTTTAATCATCTCTTCCTTTGTTCTTTCCTTCTGTCTCTGATTAATTAAGGCGCTTTGACTTCAAGCGCACTTTTTTCTGACTGCTGTTTGATTCCCCTCCCTTTCATTTTACTCTTATTATTCCTGACTTTAAAGAAAATGTCTCTGCATGCTGCTGGCTGTGATCCTGTTTGCATTCTCATACTTTGGTGTGGGTTTCAGTGGCGATGAGAGTTGTGTAGAGCTGCTTACATCCGTATGTGTTTGTGTGTATTTAATGTGCACGTTGTCCAGAGTAACAGCTGGCAGAGCAGCAGTTGCTGGTCTCGCAGAGTGGGGGCCATGTGTTGGGTATTACTTGACTGACCAGCTAAAATGAGATAAACTGGCTCCTCTTTTACTGCTTTTTTACATTGCTTTCTATGATTACACACTCACTGAAACTATGCTAAAAAGAATAGAGGCACAATGCTGTTTGGCAGACAACACAAAGCTGCTGATAAAGAGGAAAACCCGCTGCCCTGCTTGCCCCTGCCCTTCCATAACTTTTGGTCCTTCTGCACGAGTTATATCCAAGAACATCATGGTGGTATCTTCACCTGTCGTGGTTACTGGGATCCTGTGCAGCTAAAAATATACTAAGGTATGACAACACATGAGCTGTTTTATTGTGAAGAATAACATTTGATAGACTCATTTGACCTAGTTTTGGGTTGCAGTGCCTAACAATATCCAGTCAACTTTATATCAAAAGCAAGCACAATGCAGGAAATAACTTAAGATGTTAAATATATACCGCAAAATTTTTTTTAAAAAAATCAGTTTTTTGTTCCTCTTGGGAAATGATCCAATCAGCTGTTACTTCAGAAATGAGGAAATGAGTTGTCTTGTGAAACCAGAGGTTTTTTTTCCCCTTCTTTCTGTAGCCTGCAGATTAATGGCTTCCAGAAATGAGGTAATATAAAGTGAATACATCAACTATACGTGGCAGTCTCCCAGTTCATCAGCTGTATGCAGTAATTTATGTTGTCAGTTACACGGTGCGATTCTGGTCCGACTCAGAAAATGGGGAGAAGCAGATGTTGTGGGAGTTGAACTGCAGAAGGAATTTTTATTATTTTTTTTTATTTTTTAGATTGCCAGATTTTTTTTTTTTTTTTTGGTCAGCCGTGAATAACTAGCTAACCGTTTGGTGGAAGGAGGATTAATACTTAAAGCACAAATTGCTGAATGTTTAAAAGTTGTCACACTCGGAGCAGGTTATTGACATGTAGACCCTGCTTCACTTTAATCAACTGCAAGCACGAGTCCCATTTTGGGTTTCTGGCATCAGAAGTCACGACAAACTGACCCAAATACTGTGTATTACATTAAATACCATGATCCGACCAGTAGCTTACTCTGCATTGGCTGCCAGTTGCAGAATGTCCACTTATGTTATGATATTAACCCCCCCCCCCCAGTTGAGGTTGCCAACTCTGAGACAGATGTGACATATTTCAGCCCATGTTCCTCCACAACCAGCTGTGCCGTGTGGTCAGAGTGAATCACCACCTACCCCCCCTTCCACTGTAAACCCTTGAATCTCAGTGTAAGCCATTTGCAAGGCTAGAATTAGGCTCTGTAACTTGGTGTGGGTTTTGGTATGTTACATAAGTTATTTATGCACTTGAGCCGCAGTCAGTAGATGGAACATGAGTAGGGATTAGTTGGAGCTGGAAATGTCATTTTCACTTAAATTGAAAGTTTCCTGGAGCTGGGGGTGGGGGGGTGTAAAAACATAACATTTCTGTACATGTTAATGAATGTAATCCCTGTTAAGCACAGATATTTCAGAGAATTAATTCAACCTCCCTGTTGAAAGTTCAGTTAAAGGCACGCCGAGCCATGTTCAGTCCTCGATCCTGAGTTTTCTGGTTTTTTGGCTGTTCTGTCTGCAGTTCACTCATTACAGAGGCTTCATATGTTTTCTTTTTATTATGGGCAGCAGTTGTGACATATTCTGCTGCTTATTTAATGACCAAGTATTGTCCAAAAATTCTGTCATCATAGAATATTCACAGCAGCATTACTCAGCCGCTTTCAAGCTTCTAAGCGAAACCTCAGTCAAGTCAATCATCAGAAAATTCAGCTGTGAAACTAAAAATATAATAAAGGGGATTTGTGGAGTTTTTTTGGACAAAGCTGTTATATGCCCTTTATATAACAAACATTATTTGTTTATAAACAATTAGTAGATGCTAAATACAGCAGAAAATATAGCAGAAAAACTGATTAATGACCTGTTTAAACTTCTGCAACCTAAAGAGCTATGCACAGCAGTAGTAAACATTTGCAAATAGCATTTCATAGTGCTTGGGGAACTTAATCCATGTTTCATTCAGAGATTCTTGTCCATAACTTTTGTTTAGCAGACTCATTACGGCCTCCCTTGTTAACCTATTTGAACTTGTAAGAGGACAGGCCTCTAGTAACCTCTCCACCTGTGCCGTGTGTCTTGAGAAATTGTGACCTCTTGACCGGAGGCTGACCCGCACTACCTGCCCCCTGGCCTTGTGGGTAGAAGTGTTGATGGATGTTCTCACACTCAGTGTGGCAGGTGGAGGGAAAAAGAAGCAGACAGGAGAGAGGTGTTAAAATGTAGGCAGCAGTATTCCTTGAGGGTTAGCTGACTTCTAAAGCATGGCTTGTGAAAGCCTGAAGCTCACCTTACATCACACTTAAATCAATGTGAAAAACTACAGCATGGCTAAACATTAAAGTCTTTAATATTAGTTTTGGTTTCTCTCTGCATGTTAGTCTAAGTAGATAAGTGTTGAAAAGAGCGACGTGTCCAGAGCCACAATACAAAGACAGGTATGACTGTTTTAAATAACACCTGAAACCAAGAGTGACGTCTAGCTGTTTGTTACCAGACTAGGTGCTCTTCTCATAACTGAGTCACAGTGAGTCGCACTACAAGAAAATGTTGTCAGACCACACATGCCGTCTGCTAGAATTTAACTAGAATTTATTTGGTAAAAGATAAAAAACGGATGTAGCAAGGAGATAACTGACCTCATGGGTACACAGCTTGGTAAGTTTGGGTAGTTATTGCTGGGCTTGTCAGTGATCGATACACGGACCAAGTGACTTGTTCGTAAATCAATCATGTTAATATGTAAATTAGCATGCGACTTTCAGAGGACGTTCACAATGAGATGTTGACCTCTGTAAACAAGTCGAAGCAGGAGAGATCTTGGTCTTGATAGGTAAACAATAGAGGGTTAAGTTGCACTGGCCTGTGAATAGGATCTGCCGGGAACCCAGTGAACCTTCTGTTTTCTGAAAAGAGTTTTCAAAACAATGGCTTTTTTTTTTTAGGTAAGTTTAGAGGTTTCGAAAGATGTAGGAGTCAGTAACGGGGTCTTATTGTGTTTTTATTTTGAGACAATTGTAATGCAGGAAAAAAGTTTCGGAGCAGGCGAGTGTTAATGGGAAGTTTTCTGGGACAATGCTGGAAATGTTTTGTTGTCCGCAGGGAGTCGGCCATTGTCTTTTCAAACTTCACCCACAAGTGGATGACTTCCCCAGACAGAAGACTAACTCAGCATGCAGGTGCTCCCCTCACTCCATTCAGACCTTTGCGTCTCCATGGCTACCATTGTCCACTTCCCAAAGCCCCCCCCCCCCCCAACCTGCAAACACACACAGAGAATCTGTGTGCAAAAGTGGGTGTACATACACACTCATAAAACACATGTATTATTACACACAAACCCTTCGATGTTGAAGCCAGCGTGGCTTTTACATTGTCCACTAACTGGGTGCGTGCGCGCACACACACACACAATAATAATCACCATTCACAGGCAGTGGACTGTGACAGACCGACCGCCATGCGTGCTGTGCCTGAGCCAGGCAATACACAGCCATCAAGTACACACATACATTCACAAACATCTATTACCACAAACATACGCATACTGTACCTGTGTGTGAAATAGTTTTAATAGTTTTTCTTTGTCACTACCAAAGCGCCCCCGATGATGATGATGATGATGATCCTGTTCTCTGTGTTGGCCTGCATGGCTTCACACAACCACTGATGTTCTGTCAATGGGCTGGGTGACACACTATGTGCCTGTGCATGTATGGATTTAGTGCAACAATGGTGTTAAGTGCAATTTAGGCCGCAGCCAGCATCTTTCGGCCTGCCCATTGGGCCACATGTGTCCACACACTGCTTTATATGAGAGGGTTTGTGTGTGTATGTGCATTCTGTGGTTTGTTCATTATGTTTTGTGTGTGTGTATGAGTGTGTGTGCGTTTCAGTGGTTTTGGTTTTTGTAATCAGCTTGTGTGTTGGCTGCCTCACCATGCACTGGAAATGATAACCATCAGTAATGGCTGTTTTAGCCTCCAGCTATCTGCTGAGGCTTTGGCAGGGTAACAGCCACACACAGTCTCTCACAGTTTCACCAGAGTTGCATAAGATTTAAGTACTGACAGTTTCATGAGTCAATCTGCACATGTTTCACGGATCAATCTGCACGTTGTTTTTCAGGTTATCTATTCAAATTTTGAAAATGGCGCAACTTCCGAGATTCAACTCCCCGAACCACAAACATATCCAGTAGGTTCTCACAGAAAGAGAGGCTGCAGCCAGAGTTTGTTACTTTAAAAAAATGAAATAAAATAAAATACTGAAATAATTTTAATGATTATAGCTCAGCTGTGTTGTGCTGCACTAGTGTAAGCCACCACCAGAGGGAGGCATCTGCCTTTGGTGCTGTCAATTAATTTCTAACTTTTTGCTTTACTATTTTCCATTCAACTCCATTTTTATTCAGATTAATGACCCATTTTTCCCTCACTCTTCAGTTTAGTTCCACTCTATCCTCCAGTTAATTAATCTGAGCACCTCATGTAATTTTAGCCTACCTCACACTCAGATCCAAGCTGATTAAAGATTATACATACCCTCACCTGGCAGGCAAGTGATTGACCCTGTTTATTAATCTGTGATCTCTTTGTTTGCTTTTTATCTTTTGATCTCGCCGCTGCTGTCTTTACAGTCAGCAGTTTTTGACTGCATATCTGTTCATCTGAAATCCTCGATCTGTGGTCCTTTTGTAGCTCCCAGTTGAGTTTAAATCCCTTTTAAATTCATCAAGGTCTTCCTTGTGTGTGCAGCGCTGTATGATGATTTCAGGTGACTCTGTGCTCAGTGACACCGATTATGTAGGGGTAAATCTGAGGCAGCGGTTTAAGTGGCCTACATGCGTGTGTCTTACATCTGAGTTTGCGTGATCTGTGTTTAATTTACTGACGCAAGGATGTCTTCTTGAATTTCCAACAGTTGTGAAGTTGAGGTGTTGCACTTTTATTATCTGCAGCCTGGTGTCCATCTGTGGTGTGTGTCTGTCACAATCAGGCGCTAGGGGTTGGAGGCTGGATAATCTGGGTTTACAGATTAGAACAGCAGCGTTGAGGAGCAAGGGAAAGAGGGAGGAGATGAGAGGACAGGCCATGTGGACGCCACTGGACAGTGTTGGTGCTCTATCTCGTAGATGGAGGAAGAAGGAGGAGGATGCTCTTAGAAGCTGCAAACTTGTCTGATGGACTTATTTTTCTAATATTGCTTCAAATTTAACAAAGCAGGCGCCCCCCGTCTTCGGACCTCGGCCAGTTTCTTGACTCTTGGCGGCTCTTCTGCACAATTTGTGGTGACGCTTCCAGGTTACTGCAAAGGACAGCATTGTAGGAGAAACACACTTTAACCACAGACAGTTCCAGTAAGGCACTGCCCCTGTTTCTCAACCTTAGTTTTTGCATCTTTGGATAATTTCAAAATTTATCATGGTTTTATTTTAGTCAGAATTGTTTTTGCAAGCTGCCAGCATTTTTCAGCCAACCATCGTTTTTCAATAGCTTTATTCTGCAATACTTCTGTGAAATATTTGTTTTGGAGTTAAATCTTGTAATCGAACACGGAGCACAGCTTTCTTTGTCAGGCAAATCAATGTAAGTCAATAAGATCCCCTGGGAGAAAGAGAGAAAAGACAAAAACAGTAGGAGGAGGCAGAGGGAGCACTGGCTCCCTTGTGGGTTGCAAAAACCTCCATCCTATCTTTCCAGAAAGAGAGGAGGGGGGGCCTATTCAGGGTTTGTGAGGGAAAGGGGGTGTCTCCACACACGTACACACACACACCCTTCACCCGTCCATCGCATCACTACTAGTGGAGGCTTCAGAGAAGGAGGGTTGTGTAAGAAGGAGGAGTAGTTGGGGGGTTTGGGTCCTGGATAGAGCAGGGGAGGGCAGGTGGTGGGGGTTTTAGGTCTTAGCAGGGGATGATCACATACGTGCACTGCCTTTCCTCGGAGCCGGTGGTCAACTGCTTGCACAGGGGCTGCTATGAGGACCCCCCTGGCCAGAAACGAACTCTGTGCTCCTTCCAGCCCGCCAGCAAGATGGGGAACAACCTGCAGCATCCGGCCTTCCCCAGCCCCAGGCCCACCAGGCCAGAGGGCTGCCTGCACAAACGTCTGCTTTCTATATCAAAGGTTCACCAGAAACATGACTCGCTCTGGACACCAAAACCGCTGCTTGGACCTGTGGCTAAGGGCTCACCAGGGAAAAAGCATCCCTACCAGGATGGCAAAGGTACAGATTAAAGAACACAAAGTCTGAAGATTTTTTTTTTTTTTTAAAGAAAAAAACAGGACAAATGGCTGTTAGTTTGCTGTAGACAAGTGTTGTAGCTTTATAACAATGTTAGACCAGTAGACGGTTTATTTTATACTACCTAAATGTCCTATTTCAACACAGGATGATATATATGTTAAATTGAAATCCACTGTGATTACAATGCTGCAGTGTCCAGGTAGTAGTTGCTGTTAGCCTCTTAGTAAGACTTAAGAGACTTAACACAGCCCCACATTGTTGTTTAACTACTTTAATCATTGCGGTGTTTGTCTTGGCTGGAAAACAGGCTCCGGCCTCAGAGTTGATTAAGTCCCCTGAAGTCACCTGAAGTGTTTGTGGGACATAATGATTTACTGTATGTAACAGTGCCAGATAATCACAACACATGGAACAATTTCCCAAGCCAGGCTTTGTCACTTCTTGTTAGGGTATTCCCATCCCGCTGTAACTGAGTGATCTGTGGCATCTGCCTTTGCATATGTGTCTCTGTGTGTGAGGCATGTATGCAGATTGTGTCTTTGTGATCTCAAAGACCTTTGACCTTTCGTGTGTGAAATAAGCATGAACTGGATGTTCATGCTTAGACTTATGTTAGGTTATTTTTAGTTGGTAATTTGAATATTTTAAGACTTTCCTGCTAACCCTGGGCATGAGTCTGAGCCTACACGTATCCATTCACACACATATTATTTGCATGGATCATATGGTCCCATGTGCTTGGTTGCATCCATTTTATGCTTTGCCCTCATTTGGGACAAACATAACTGAAGATGCTCCTCTGGGTGACCACCCCTGGGAACAAGACATAATAGCTAGCAGCTGGAGGTGATGGGCCAGGGCTTCAGGGAAATGTAAGCGAGCTGACAGTATGGGGGTGATGAAGCTGACACGGCTGGGGTTATGACAGTGACCCACTTTCACCTCTGTACATAATAAAAGATCCATCAGGGAGGTGGGAAAGATAGTTAAAAGACAACAAAACGACTGACCTGTGTTGACATTTCCTAAACTACAACTCAGCGGCAGCTTATCTAATGGGTATATGAATGTATGAAATATATGAAGAAGCCATTAGGGAAGTGGGCAAGGCAGCATCTTCCTGAGAATACAACTTTTATAACTTCTGTTGTTATTATTGGCCAGTTTTAAGTCTTTCTGTCTATTCACTTGTCTTCTAAATACGCTTTTAAAGTTTTTAATCTATGTATGCATATCTAAAACTGAACCCTTTATTCTAGAGCGTGCGCATAACAATATGCATCCATACGACTGTGGCCCGTCCTCACGCATACTTTGGCTAACATGCCATGACAGCTCAAGATGTTGCTGCCATCGGTACAGTATTGTCCGGGCTCTGTAGATTGAATCAGCCTCCCAGTCTGTGTTTATGCACGGCTGAACGGATAACCCTCTGACACACAAATTGGAACTTGACTAATATGTCTTTTGTGTGTGTTTGCGTCTTTGTCCCTGTGTGCTGTGTTGGTTTGAGAATTTTTTTCTTTGCCTATATTAACGCATGATTCTCCAGTTTTTTTCTATTTTATATTGGGAATCTAAAGTATATTCTAGCTTCTTTTTTTTTTAAGCATACTTTTTTATCAGTAATTTAAAATTTCGATTCTTCTCCAACCCTTCTTTTATTTATTTGATTATTTTAATCAGTTTAGAGATGGAGCAGGTGTTTGACCGGATGCCCCATAATCCCTTGGTGGGAAGGCGGATTCAGCTATCGACCTGTCACTGCCAATGGCTCCCGAGGGAAGAGCACCTGAGGGAAACTGTGCTTGTAGAGTAACTGAATGAGGCCAAATGAAATGGATTGACTGCATTTATTGGGGATGCCCTGCTGAAATTCAGTTAGGTTAAATATGCCTTTGCTGGGTGGGAATAAGGGGGGGGGGGGGGTTGGTCTCAGCCTCGCCTCTTTATCCTTGTCTTCCCTTACGTGTTACATTCACACAAGTGTAACCACATTTCCCATCTTTTAGATGTAAATAAAAACCTGTGAGTTGACCGTGTTGCAGGCCCAACTTTGGAGACACGTCAGTCCTCAAAAAACCCTGACAACTTTCAGCTTACAATTTCCAGAATTCAAATATTTAACTGTTTCTAATGCCCATTACTATTAATTTATTGTTTTAACCATTTAGCTGCAACTCTATTTAAAAAGCATTAATTAGAAATTTCACCCATCTATTAATTAAGCGTAGATATCAGCTGTTTAGTGCTTTTTATTTTCCTGTCTCAACTGTTAATCTGCACTGTTAGATACTTTTACCAATTTACTTACAACTTTTTATTTATAGCTTTAGATCACTACATAGTTACCACCATTAATCCATTAACAATATCCTTTTTAGAAACTTATAGATGTTAATATGCTCAGTGGGTTATTTCAACCATTTGATAACTTTTTTGCCATTACGTATCCATTTTAATAATTAATGCTTTTCCTTTGGCTGATTATTTTATACTGCTTATCCGTTGTTTTTAGTTACCCCAACTTTTCTGCTCAGACTTGCTTAGATCCACTCCATAGTTGAGCTGATCTTTCCACCTACCCCCTGACTGAGTGGGAATCATTTCTCTAAAAAACTTGTCCCAATGTCCTTCGATAGATGTGGACACATCAGTTAACCCATCCTTTCAACTGACTCCAAATAGACTCTTCCTGACCCTGTATACCTGTCTTGTTTGACTGTGGGATTTCTTGGTTTGTGGCGAAACACCTTTCGTAAATTCACAGTGATATTTTTAGAGACCATTTCAAGGCCTAAGCACAAATAGGCTCATAGATGATTTTAAACAAATATGTCCTTGGCCTGAACCTGGAAGAAACCGTCCTCAGTAGCAGTTAGGAGGTGGCAGAACAACAGAGTAGAGAGCGTGACACACTGCCTAATGAGATAAAGGAAACGGGGATTTCTTTCTCTCTGTCACACACACACACACACACACACACACACACACACACACACACACACACACACACACACACTTTTGGGAATTGGGGGTCAGGGGTTGCTTTGGGTCATTCAGCTGTGAAAATGGGTTAAGGCTCTGTTTTCCCTGCCACCCTGTCTATCTCAATTTTCCTCTTTTCTCTCTTTCACTAATGAAGTCTTTAACGCTGTTGTCATCTGTGTGTATGTGAACATGTCTGCTTGTTTATTTCCATTTACCTACTTGGAATATAAATGCTAGAGCAGCCCAACCCACATATTTCCTGTTTACCTCCCTGTAAATGTTTATCTGCCTATGACATGAAAGAGGTGAAAGGTAATGCAGTATATCCAACAGATGGAGATCTCTCAGCTTGTTAAAGGCCTAATAGGTAATGGCTTTCCAATGACTGGTTAAACAGGTGCTCTTCCATCATGTGTGACCAAGGGCTAATGAAGTAATTACTGACAGATATTGAGAGGTAATTGAGTTCTGTGTCTTTTCTTATCTAGACTGTGCACCCTGTCCGGTTCGTTTTATTCAATCTTTCGTATTTGGTGCTTAGTCGTCACTGGCGGTGGTCTCCGGATATTACTGTCTCATTTCACTGTGTTTGGATTTGCACTCGCCTGTGTTTGCTCAAGCGCGATGGCTGTGCCTGCTCAAATTACCTTGTAAATTCTTTCTTTGCTCATCACATAACCACTGAGGAATCAAAATGATTTTTAGCACCCCACACCTTTTTGCATTTATAAGCATTATATAAACTATCCTATATTATATTCCATTATCTATTGATACACCAGCCGTCACTTCAGCAGATTATATATTAATAAACACTTAAATATAGAGATGGCGTGATTAACCAGCCCAAGGACCGGAATTGGATGTTTTCCAGCGTGCTCGGCCCAGATTGGTGTCTGGCCAGTCAGCTCCCTGTATGTTCGTTTACGAGCCGGTCCATTTCATGCATACACAACACACTTATGGAGCTGCAGGTAGATAGTCACTCACAACTACAGAGATGTGTAGTTAGCATGAAAGCTCTTCACTGTGAGTGAAAACACAAAGCCTGTCAAAGTTAACTGCGGGCGGACATTTCGAACAGCAAACCTAATTCAATTCAGTTTTGTTTATATAGCGCCAAATCACAACGACAGTCAATCCAAGGCGCTTTATATTATAATGTAAAGACCATACAATAATACAGAGAAAACTCCAACAACCAGACAACCCCTTGCGAGCAAGCATTTGGTGACAGTGGGAAGGAAAAACTCCCTTTTAACAGGAAGAAACCTCCAGCAGAACCAGGCTCAGGGAGGGGCAGCCATCTGCCACAATTGGTTGGGGGTGAGGGGGAGGGAGACAGGACAAAAGACACACTGTGGAAGAGAGCCAGAGAATAATAATATCATAATAAGATAATAATCAGACACTTAAATCACCCTCACCCAATATCAGCTGAACATGGACATATTAAATAAGCTAACACAAACCAGCAGGCTTGGTATGAGCAAAACAGTTAGCAGGAAAATTATGGAGATGAGTGAAAAAGAGAAAAGTGTGGATGTCCTGTTATCTGGTGAAGTTATAAACATAATAGAAAATGATGGAAGTACCTGACATCTGTAGGTGGATGTGGATGTACAGAAACAAATTTTCAGTTAATTATTTGTACTGTATTTTCAGGTGTTTAAGATCCTGTAGCTTCCTGGGGAAATTGTGAACTTTAATAATTTATTTTATTATGAAATCACATTTTGCTCTGAAGAAAAGTTTATTTGTACATTTCTGCTTGAATAAACATAAAAGTTAAATGAATGAATGTGTTTGCATTTTTTTTTTTTTTTTGTGCTGTTTGACGAACCCAAGATGCAGGAGATGTGTTTTACCCCACAGAACATCGTAACTCGTGAAATAACGTTCACATATAACAATCACCAAAACTGGAGATCAGTGGTAAGCTAGCATGCATTTTTTGTTTTTTGTTTTTTTTTGGTTTTCCACAGACAGTTCTGTCATTATCTAACTAGAGTGTTAGATAATGTGCTCGGATTAATAGTGTGGCAGGGCTCAGCTGGATCATCATTTGGGAGACTGAAAGAGATGTAGGAGGAGTGAGGAGAGGACTGAGTCATGGAGAAGGAGGGATCAGGTGTAAGTGGGTCTCAAGGCCCCATATGTGTAACAACTGACTTTTACTTAATGGCTTGATTATCACATCAGGACATATTGGCCAGATAATCACTGCGGTCTACAGGGACATTTATCCTTTCATTGACTAAATGTGTCAAAGCAGAGAAACTCTGGGAGCTCGGACACAGCAGAGGGCTGGTTAGCTTTGATAGAAAATGCATCTTACTATCATTTACAAGGAATTTAAATTACTTTAAGGCCTGTCTTTGTAGCACTCTGGACTTTGCTTTTGTTTTTCATTCAGTGAACTTCCACTTACTGTCGTGTGTTCAATGGAGAAGACAAGACAACAGGAAGTGTCTTCTCTCTGTTGACATATGGAGCCTCCTGGTGGTTGTGTCAGTCTTCTGCACCTGCTTTTGTTAAGATGAAACATGCAGATATTTAGCACTTTGTCTTTGAAATCTCCTTTTCTTTCCTTGCTCTAGCATATCTTGTTTGCAGTTTCTGCAGTGCTTAATTGCACATCGACATACTCTGTTGAAGAACGATGGCAGCAAAAATCGCTGACAGAAGAATGTCAGCGGAATGTCAGTTGTTTGTGTACATGTTTCTGTTTTGGTTTTTAAGGAATCTAGTAAGGCTGTCTAGATAGGTCATTGGCAGGCCTTTGATTATTCACATTGATAAGTGTAAGTAGGTTCTTTCTTGTAATTTCTGTAAGGTTTGTGCATTCAATAAAGAGAAACACATGCTCACTGGTAAGCAACTAGGAGTGTGTCTATACCACAGCTAAAACTCCCAGAGAACAAAACAATTAGATAATGAATGTAGAAGTTTTTCTTAACATTTGAATAATTCCCTCAGGACTTAGAAACAAATGCGATTTCAAGACTTAATCTGGGCCACGTTGGCTTCAGCGACAGCTTTTGGTCTCGTCTTTCTGCTCTTGCAGTTCTACAGCGGTCTCGTTGTTAGTAATTGAAAAATCTAATTGAGCCGTAGTGCAGGATAAGTGTGTTTAAGCACCGCTTGGGTGTACCGACCTCTGTCACAGCTCATTTCTTTAATGAGAGCTGCTTTTAGCGGGAGCTTTTTTTTTCTGCCTCATGCTGATTTAAGTCTGGCTCTCTGAGGTTTCTGGCCCTGATTGCCCTACTGACCAGTCTGCTCGCCTTCTGCACACACAATTACATTCCTGACTTTTCTGATTTAAAACAAAAAAAGGCAAAAAGTTTTGTGTCCACTATTGGATTTTAAAACTAATTTAAATAACAAATTAAGCCATAAATATGCCAGTGACCATTAAAAAGAGAATTCCGGCGACAATGGTCTAACCCACCTCGTGGACCCTTCACTTCCCTACTATTCACCCCAGCTCCAATCTTCCCTCTTCCAACCTTCTCCACAGCACCAGTCCCTATTTGTGTCCCAGTCAGCTGGAGGTTCAATTAAGCCTCTGAGAGCAAAGCCGAGCCTCTGAAAAGCTCATGTCCCCCCAAAGAGACTGATTATAAAAGGAGAGGGAAGACAGAAAGTGATTTTAAGAGCCTCTTTAAATCTGTCTTGTTAATGAGTTGTCTTCACCATGGCAACGTCTCCTTTGCTGTTTTTTTTCCATGCCACATGCTTAGAAGGATCAGAGTTAAGACAAAAAAAAGAGAGAGCGAAGAATGTAGGGAGAGGGAAGCTACAACTGTTTTCTTTGTTTTGGGAGCTTTTAGTGTTAATTTGTTTGTTTGTAGCACAAGTTAAATTCCTCTGATGCTGTTAACTTTTTCAAAGAAGCATGCAGTTGTTGCTTGTATTCACCACAAGGTGGCATAACAATACAGACGAGCTAAAGATAGACGTGCAGCATTGATAGTGTTTCCCTTATTTTCCAAGTTGCTCATCTGTGCATCATCATTTTTACCCAATATAGAGCACTTTATGTTAATTTATGAGACTAAATTAAAATATTGAAGGTTTTATTGTAATTGCCCAAAAGACTTAGGATTCAATTATCTGCCTATTAGCCACTGTGCATGTGTTTATCTACAACAAAAAGAGACACATGAGGTGTCACAAGGAATCTAATTCAGAATAATAGCGGTTTTAAATTTTGGGATTATTTGATCAGGGAGCTAGACCAGTTTCCCTTGAGGCCCATTAGGAGGGTGCACTCATTGCAAGAGAGGTCTGCTCTCTCTATTAAAGGCCCCATTCCTCTTTCCATTATTGCTCAGATGGGACAGAAGGGGGAGAGACAGAGAGAGGGAGGGAGGGAGGAAAGGAGGGAGGAAAGGAGGGGTTCAATGGATTTGGGGTTGTGCTTTTTCCCAGACAAGGTCTCAGCATAGGATTATCAGTGGAGGAAGCCAGGCTTAACGCGTGCATGTGCGCTCACACACACACACACCCTTCTGCATAATTCATGCACATATATGATCGATAATTCACATGAAACCACCAATCGCAGCGTCTCAGTGTGTGCGCGTGCACATGTGTTTTACAGATGATACTGACACACGTCATCCAGTGAGCACTAAGCTTATCCTCAGACATATTTAACCCTCTCTGGGATTGTAAAACACTCGCTGCAATAGTGCAACACTGTGTGATAATGTTAAAAAAAATCTGATTTGGTAAAAATTAGACTCATACATAGAACATTATAGGTGAGATCTAGATAACTGCTTCAGTTTCAGGGTCCTGGTATTGTGCGTGGTGAAATGCTGTCAGAGAAATGTGACTGATGGAGAGGTGAAGAAGGCAAAGAGCAAAGGCACAGGTAAAGTCGAGGATGTCCCCAACTTGAACCTGTACAGAAAGATCACAAGGCATCTGTTAGTAGCGAAATATAGTACACTAACTGCTACGGCAAATATGTTGTCACGACCAGTCCACACGCTGATGTGGTAATCAGAATTTTATTTCTAAATTTGAAATCATCTCGTGACTTGATGACTCGTCTTTTAGGGAATTGACGTGCTTTACTTGACTAAAAGCAATCTGGAGTCTGTAAAACATCCTGTAACAGTCCAGCAAAGGGAGATACTAATTGGATCGATGTTATAGGCCGGATGAGCAGAGCCAAAAGCGGTCATGTGTTTTAAACGTATTGGTTAATAACAGTAATCAATGTCGGCCACCAGAACTTGCATCCGACTCCCCCAGTTGTGCTACATCCTCGAGTTTGATTGTCTTGTTCACTTCCTTAATTATGTTAGTCAATTGGTTGTGTCTCTAATAGTTGATTGGATGCTTTTGTGTTGCACCCCCACCACCCCAAAGCACTCACCCCGACTGACCTAGTCTTGCTGTTGACGAGAAGTGAGGTGCAATGTGGGAAATGGGTCAAACACCACAGCATCAATTTTTGCTCTAGTTGTGGAGGTGCTGCAGCTAAACACATGCAAACACTGCAGCTGATATGGCTTTAACCCACTTCCCACTGGTGTCCTTGTGTTTTCCTGATACACACACACACAAACATGCACACACTTGATTTTCCTCCCTGTGAAACAGGCTAGCCCCAGGTGGCTTGTTGTTTTGTGCCCTTGAGCTACTGGAGGCACTTAACCTAAATTAGCTCAGTCTGTGTCTGTGCCTCTGCGCCTAAATCAGACAAGACCCTCGTCTCAGCAGCGTGAGCTGAGTGCGGGGGTCATGGTAACAGCAAAAAAAAGATGTGTGACTGAAGCTCATGTGTTTAGCTCATCTCTGAGCCTTATTTTTGCTATTGCTTTGTCCTTGGCAAAATCACTTTTAAGAGTAGGCGCTAAATATTAGGGATGCGCCGATCCGATATTCAGTATCGGTATCGGTCCGATACTGGCCTAAATTACTGGATCGGATATCGGAAAGAAATATAAAATGCAATCCGATCCGACCCACGTTAGCTGCATTACAGTTTTCGGTCGTCTTCTTCTTCTTGTGGGTCTGCGGTTGAACAAACCAGCTTAGAGCTGCATTACCACCATCTACTGGAATGGAGTGGATCAGGAGTTAGAAAAAACCCTCCTCAGATTCTA
>JASGAU010370502.1:0-15829 GCA_030220045.1 Australoheros facetus | reverse complement strand
ATATATGCACCAATCATAAGAACAAAACCTCTACAATGTAGATTACCAAGGGAAAGCCACTATAGCATCACTCCATTCATCATCTTACTGCGACTGGTTAACGACCATCAATAAAGCAGCAGAGTACGGTGGCTAATGGTGAATCAAGAATGCTTCCTTGCTAGGAGCACCAATCTCCAATTAGATGAAAGGCGAAAGAGCAAAGTTGGGTACAAGACAGATCACATGATTCTGTGAAAACTTACCGAGATAATTACAAAGACACGTCAGTGCTTTTTGGTCAAAAAAAAAAACAAAAAAAAAACTTTTATCCAAAACATTTCAAACAGCTTTAATGCCACTCATACTTGCCTTCAAATACTTCTGGGGCCATCCATGCAGCGCTCCCTTTGTTGTTGGTCATGTGGGTCTGAATGTCACATGCTGTTCCAAAGTCACAAATTTTCAGCACAGTGCCTCCTGCCACCAGAAGCAGACTGAAACAAGACAGATATACCCCCGCCCATTAGACGCAAACAGTGCCTTGAACTAAATTACAAATGACTAAATTAATAACTTGTTTGGTTAAAAAAAAAGTACTGTTTTAATCTAGAGGTATGACTACGCTTCACTTTAATGACTTTCTTTTTCAGGCTGTTTTAGCCAGCTGGTCATCTTTTCTTACAGGATACTAATGACTAATAACTTTGGGGATCAAATTTTTTTTACCCATTAATGCTTCATAATGGTCTAAAAAAAACAAAACAAACAAAAAAAACCACACACACATTAAATGTTGCTTCAGGTGCTTTTCACAAAATGGAATATAATCCAGATATCACAACACATTATAATAATTACTGCTACTTTATAACAGCAAAAAAAAATTCCATCAAATCTACCATTATTCTGTACTTGCATGTGTTTGACTTTTCAGTGCAATGCATTTAAGGGGTATCCACACAGGAAATGACCCACAGCAACATCACAGTTACACAATAACATTCAGTGACTTCAAGTGATTCAAGTGAATGGGTGAAGTAACTGCTGGCTGTGATTCCCTTCCTGTGGATTCCCCATTACAGTTGGCATTTTTGCTGGATACCCCCGCTTTACCAATACAGTATTCTAACTGAAATTAATGGAGGGGTATCTTGGTCTGAACCAACTGTGATTACAAAGCAGGTGTAACTAAATCCATAAGCCACACTGGTAACACAGGGGTTTCCTTCTAGCTTGCAGAAGTCTCTCCTCATAGTAGCAGGAGACATTTTTTTTTCTTCTTTACAGTATTTTCTTTATTTTATTTTCCATGGGAACCTCCTGGTAGCAGCATGGATTCTGCCTCACCCCTTCCTTTGATCTCAATTTGACACTGTCGGCATGTGATGCAATGCGAGGGACAGAAAAGACATCCTGAATCTGGATTTTCAGCAGCTGGACTGATTTGCAGCCATCGCTTTTCATGTGGTTCTTTGTTGTCTACACTTTCTAAAATCAATCATGATACAATCTGGATAAGCTAAAATCAATTTAGGCTAGCATTCTAAACAAGCCCAAAGCAGATAAACTGCCCGTTTTCCCTGTGGCCATAATGTTTTAGCTAGTCAGTGTATTCCAATCTGTCTTTTAAGGTTTTACTGACTTTTAAAACAGTGTTTTTTTCAAATTCTCTAATCATATAATAGCAATAGTAGGATTTGACTTATAAGAGAGAAAGAAAAAAATGACAGGCTCTGGAAAACTGCTGGGGCTCTACCAAAGCAGGAAAAGTAACTACTTTTAGTGTTAAAACAATAAAGTTATATACAACTATTTACATTAAAATGCAGTGTGAACACACTTCATTATCTTAGAAACAAAACAAGCTATAATTAAAAAAACAAAACAAAAAAGAACAAAACAAACATCTTACTCTGACACTTCCACACACCTCAGCATTCCTGTTAGAATGCAATAACAGTATGTTAAGATCTTTCAACTGTATTGAAGAACCTCTGCGCCTCTCTCAAATATCAGACAGTGTGATCAGAACAAAAGAACAACATTTAAATCAAACTAGTTTAAAGACATGATAAACTCTGCTGGAGGCATTCAGGAGGTGTGTAAGGTGTGTAAGGTGAGGAGGAGCATACTTGGGTGGTTTGAGGTCCCTGTGAATGAGAGCCTTTGGTTTCATGCCATGGAGATATGCCACACCCTGGGAACACTGTAAACACCAGCTCATAGCATGAGAAGCAGTGTAATAGGGGAGGGGTTCAGCACCATGCAGCACTGTGGACAAGAAAACACAGTCACAAACACCACCACAGACAACATACCTTCAGATCAGCTGGGCAGAGTGCTGGGCCCTGTGCTAATTATGACACTGTCATACAGACAGAAACACTCATATTATACAATCATATTTCCCAAAAAGTTGGGACACTGTGTAAAATACAAAAAATAAAAACAAAACAGAGTTCTATCATTTACAAATACTTAA
The DNA here is from genome assembly GCA_030220045.1 of Australoheros facetus. Lineage (NCBI taxonomy): Eukaryota > Metazoa > Chordata > Actinopteri > Cichliformes > Cichlidae > Australoheros > Australoheros facetus. Next base: position 13,365 of record JASGAU010370502.1, on the reverse strand, counting down.
AGACTATTTATTTACAAACAAAGGAATCATAGCAACATGTGCAGATTACAAAATTCATTTTGAAAAGTATAACGTGTGTTCAGCTAAACTTACATCCCATCTATCATAATAACTGCTTTACTGTTATTTCAGCTGATGTTCTGTCTGATGATTATCTCTGGGCTTCAGTACGGATACAAACACACACTGGCACATCTCATTTTCTTTTTTCTTTCCACATTCAGTTGTCTATTGTCCATTATGCAAATAAATAAATAAAGGGAACAAAAATCAGAATTGCCTTCCAACAATAAAGACTGTTTCAGTCTTTACTGTAGCATACCATAGCATATACCATAGTATTCCACTAAAATGTGGGCACAGGTAGCAAAAGACTGGCATGTTAACCTGCACTTGACATACTGACAATCTTCCCGGCAGTGCTGGCTTTAGCAAACTAGACCTAATCAAATGTGGGACACTGTCTTAGTATGTGAGACAGTGTTACTAAAAATGCTGTGCAGTCCCATATAAAGAGGTACTCTTGGTCAGTCTAACATAATACCATTAAAAGGTTCAGAAAATACTGAGAAATCTCTACAGACACGGATAAAAACCAATATTGAATGGCCATGATCTCCAGGCCCTCTCAGACAGCAGTGAATTAAAAAAAGGACATGATTCAGTTGTAGAAATCACTGCATGAGCTCATGAACACCTCCAAGAACCACTGTGAATGAACACAGTTCTCACTGCATCCACAAATGCAGTTTTAAACTTTACAATGTCAAGACAGAAAGAAATGAATAAGATGCAGAAATGCTGCTAATAATAATGGAGGTAATACAACAACGACTAAGATAAAGAAGTTCAGTTCAAAAGTCAGCATGATGCTATGGAATGGCATCAGTCCACAGGACATGGATAACTTATGAATGAACCACTAATGCTTCAAGATACATACCACAGTCTGTACTCATTATTATAGCAGGACTCTGTAGTCAGAGTCCTGGTGATGAACTGCCCACAGTCCGGTCTCATTTGAAGTGGAAAAGATGCTGAGGTTCAAAATGTACATTTTATGACTGCATTTCCAAGTGTTTGCATATTTCAACATGAACAATCTGAACACAATCTGCAGCCTGGATTAAAAAACTCTTAATTTTGTCCTAATTTTTTTGTTTTTTGCAAAGGTCATTTAAAACTCATCTGTACTCAGGAATGTCCACATCACCTACAGCATGATGCCAATGGTGTGAAGCACTTCTTCATCAATACAACATGACAAATGTGGCGCAGGAAGGCAAAAGCCAAAGACGCACACCAAGAATCCCAGCTAAACTCTTTATGAACATTATACAAATAAGTATTTACAGTGCCGGACAAAAATGCAATTTTTTTGTAGTTTGCCTGTGTACACCACCACAGTATATTTTAAACCAAACTATTTTTTCATGAACCATTTCATAATTATAGCCATTTCATACACATTTCCCCATTTTCAGAGGTTCAAAATTAAAGGGACAACTGACTGACAAGCAGTTTTATGACCAGGTGAGGCCTGCTCCTTTGTTATTTCAGGACAAATGAAGCAGACATAATATCTGAAGGTGATTCAAAGTGTTGAACTTGTATTTTATAGCTATTCACTACAATTTTAAAGTGATTTTTACAGTGAGGTGGAAAGCGATGTGAGGGAGGCCATCACTAGGCTGAAACCCCCAAATAACCCTGTATCTACTGTATCTGTGATATCCAGTGCTCGCAGACTCTGCTGTTAAAATGATGACAAATTGCTTATAAAAGCACTCATGTTAAATGTAAGTAACTACAAGTCTACATATAAATGGGATTATAATGGTTACAGGGTTCTAGCCAAAAACATTTCACAGGCTGGCGGTATTGGATGGGGATGGGGTCTGAAATTCTCAGCCCCGTGCACAGTGCTGGGTGATCAACTGCTAGCTAGAACGCTGGGTTATGAAGACATAAACATATGTAGATTAATGAACTCTGATATTTGCTTTGATATCAACTGACTAAGGAAATGAAACAGAATGTCAATCAGCTGGTTCAGGGTCTGTGGTAAGGGAGGAGTCACGGAGAAACTCAGGGATTGTTGAGGAAAACCTGCCATTGAGCAGAGCAGGTTCAGAGTCTGAAGCTGTTTAGTGAAAACTCACTGTTTACTAAGCCTGCTTCATAGAACAGGGCTCTCAAATGTTGAGCAGCTTAAACACTTAATATTCTTAAAATAATAATTTTTCTTTGAAATAGCAGAGCTAAAAACAGGTTATTCAACACAGTATACATGCCTGTGTGACAGCATATTGCTGGCATGAGAAACAAGCTGGTATTTTTAAGAATAAGTAAGAATCTCATTTTCAATGTTATGTCTTTGAAACTTTTAAACTAAATATACAGTTAGATTTTTTTAACAGTTGACCAGTGGTTCTCAAACTTTTTCCATCATGTGTGTCCCACAGTTTGAGAAACACCGCATTTGAAAAAAGCCTTTGAATGTATTTTAAAATGAGGCTGTAAGACCTGCATTTATTGTGATTTATCTGTTAAGGTAACAGTCTAAAAGTCTATGCACACAAAATATTATATTACTACTGATGAATGTTATACCGCATGATTTCCCAGGTCCATTTCAATATTTAATGCAGGGGCTGCATGTCACTGTGCAAACACAAACTTGCAAAGGAATCAAACAAGTGGCTGAACATGCAAACAACTGGAGGGTCAATTCAACAGGGCTGCTTCTTATGTCTGTGCAAGGCTGTGTTCATTTCAACGCTACCAAAGGAAAACAAATGGTGTGGTAGTAAAACTTACTGACTCACCATTGTACAATGATCCACCTTCTGCATATTCCATCACAAGGCAAACCTGAGGTGGAAAGAACACCATCAAAAACCCATAAAATCAACCAAACAGACTTTAAGTCACTGTCATCCCAGCAAACTTACTGGATTATTGCAAGAGCCATACAGTTTCACAATGTTGGGGTGATTCACACGTGAAAGCTGTCGGAGCTGGAGATGAGGAGGAAACATTACACACTGTTCCACCTACAGGCATGCAGTTAAACAAATCTTGACTAATCTAAACTCTCATAAGTAAAGTAAATGACAAACAATACCTCAACAATAAAGGCTTTCCTCTCTGATTCACTCTCAATAGTCTTTATTGCAACATCTTTGCCTTTCCATTTGGCTTTGCAGACGACCCCAAAAGCTCCTCTCCCCACCACCTGAAAATATGTAGTTAGCATCGAAGTTACACTCAATAGATCAAAGCTTCATCTGTAGCAGAAACTAACTCTATTCATGCAGCAGGGACACAAGCAAGCGACAAAAATAATCACAACTTGCCTCTTCAACTTCAATATCCTCATAATTGATTTCTTCAAATGGATACCCAGGTGGTGTTTCAAGCATATCCGCTGATGGCAACGTTAGAGACATTACTAGCTTAAGTCAGCTAGTAACTTACTATGAAAACAAGCAAACAACAGAGGCAAACAGTCCATTTTAATATGCAATTAAGGCTAAAATCAGCACAAGGATTCTCAGGTATGCTTCAAGGTATCAGTCATAATTACGCAATCGTATAACGTTGCGTAATTATGACTGATACCTTCAGGGGACCTGGCTACTCAATAAAACAAATCCGTTAAAGGCTTAAACTATACTAAACGATATTCCATCAAACAAGCTGTCAAACAAGGTAAAGCGGAACAGCGTTAGCCTTCTGGCAGCCCCCGTGATGCAGTCTTCCAGCTGGCTAACGGCATAGCTTAACTAGCTCAGTTAAATGCAGCTGCCCCGAAAAAGTACTGTTCAGAATAAGTGTTCAAAGTTAGCTTTTTGTATAGTTAAAGCTAAAGATCGGGCACTACATAATAAGTGTAGGCCATCTACACAGTTTGACATTATCACCACACAACCTTAAGCAAAAACAATTTATTCGAGGCCTATTAGCTAGCCAGCTTACGTTAGCTGGCTGGCCTGGTTGCTAACGCTGGCTACCAGGACTTTCTTAGCTTCAACAATCCAACCCTTCGTAGATGACTTGTCACCAGCGCCGGCTCTGTGGACATGAGGATGCTTTCTATTGTTCATGTAAGAAAACCCCTGGAATAACGTCCATTTTTTGAAATAGTCTTTTGCCTATCCACTTGACAAACAGACATAACTTTTTCTCAACTTGTCCAGCTGGCTTGCTAGGAATGTATTTTGATTCTTCGCAGGGGGGGGAGCTCCAACAGGAAGTGTGTGCGTATTGTAATTCTGTCCCCTGGACAGCAAAAAAGGTACGGAAGTGTAATACATTAGCTTCACAAAATAATGTTCTGTTTTTCTGCGTTAATGGCATGATTAATTCGGAAATTTCGAGAATTTATCCAATAAAAAACGCTAAGTAGATAATTGCTGATTAAATATGCTATCAAGTCAGTACCAGCGAATTCATCATTTTGACACCTTGTCAGTTAATCTTTTTTTATTATTTAATTAAATTTTTATTTTAAATTGGATTTCAGAGATATTCATTGTCTTATTATTAGTACACTTCCATAAATTCATTATTAGTAAGTTGTAGGCTCAGGGCTAAACTTGTAATTTCTCACATAATGGATGCAGAACAATTATTCGACGTAAAGAATTAAACCAGATGGCAAGAGAATTCTTGTTACTGTAGTCATAAGATTTTCTAGTTGCTCAGTCTGAAAGTAGGCTATAATTCTATTAGCAGCCACTGCATGCATAATAATTCAATTCAATTCAAGGCGAAATCTGTATAATACATTATACATATTATACATAACACCTACAGTTCCTTAAAAACCAAACAAAAAATATATTATTAAATTTTGTGACTCGAATGCCACATATTTAAAAAAAAAAAAAAACTTTTTCTCTTGCATTTCTTTCTTATGCGTTTCTCAGAGTATTTGTTTGTGCTTTCTGTAGTGAATGTGTAATCTCATAGAATACACAAGTTTTTTTTTATTTCAGTTCTTTTTTTTCACAGTTTTTTATCAGCATTTGTAACTTTGTTAAATGTCTCTGTAATTTTATTATCTTTTGTGTTGTAGTTTCATTTATCTGATTTACCACACACACACAAGGAGAATTTCTGAAAAATCACTGAACGAATACTGTACTGTATCTTGCTCACAGTTGTCTATAAAACTAAAGCCTGGAAGGTCATTAAAACATCTGAATACTTTGCCAGTGTTTGGTTAGGTTCTGGCATGACTTCATGTTAAATACAGTGTATTAGTTTGAAGTATCTTTGCCAGTTTTTCTCCACTTATGAGTTCAAGAGCAGTTCTGCTGATCTTTGATGTAACAATTTTTTGATCAGGAAAATAACACTTACATAACACCAAAATTACATTTGTGAGGAGGGATGTTATATAAACACAGCATTTGATGAATGTTAATTCCATGCTCTACACACAGGGAGTAATAAAGCATGTTCCCAATAGAGGCTTTCCAAACCACTAAGCAAGCACAACTCATACTAATGAGCATGAACTAATTTGTTGTGATATTGAACCGAGGGTTGTTAATAGCAGGAGCCATCCCTCTAGCCTGAAATAATTATTCTAATCACTTATTTCAAAGGTGATTAGAATGCTCTCACCTGGCAGTTCTTTTAGAACTACCTCCACAGGCATATGTTTTGGGACCCTGTCAAAATTAAGATGCATGTTGCCTAAATACTTTTCAAGAGTAAACCCCAAATTAACTAAATCTTCTACACTTGTGACTTTCACTGTTTCCAAAAGAGATGTCCTTGAAGCTGTGTGTCATCATCAGGCAGCATCATGATGGAAGTGATGAAGGTGAGTAGTCTCTTGCAATGTCAAAGTGACACGTAAAAGCTGGGGATGGAATTTATTGAGATCTTCAAAAGGACAAAACTGAACTGCCTTCAGGGCTGGATGATGAATTCAAGAAGCTTTGATATTGAATTCACAGTGATTACACTTAGAGTCCAATCATCTTACAGTTATCTAAGGTAGGCAAAGTTTTCTTGATTTCTGCACTTTGGGGAAAGAGCTCCTCCAGTTCTCTAATGACATTCTGAATCCTTGGGTGATACAGGAGAACCTTCTGGTACTTTGACCTCAGTGAAGCTTTTAATTATGAGGACTAGCCGGACTGAAAGAGGCAAGAAAAGTAGATCATACTGTAGCCTGTGTACTATATAATGACCTAACAGTATAGTTCATATGGCACCCCAGCAGAAGATTGAAGTTGATGCCAATGCCATGGATACGAGACATATCCAAACAACCCTAGAAATAGGATGATACACAAGAGTTAAAGTCAGATTTTCACTTGAAAATTAACAGGAATAAAGGAAAGTCAAATCGGATCAATGTTGTTCAGAAGCAATTTGACACTTTGGCCGTAGTGGGCCTTGTCCCAAAAGTGATGGAAAGTCTTGGTTCCCTATGTCACCGGTGAGGCATTGACTATTGAACAGATGTCAACTTGCATCAATACCTGAAATGGGTGTATTCTTACCAGCAAAAAAAATAAACAGTTTGTGTTATAAATAATTATTTTATTAATATATGTTTTTATTCCAACCCCAAGCCCCCTTTTTAATTTTTATCTTCTATCTTTACAGAACTATCAAAGGAGGAAGTTATACATTGCACAATGGCATAGTGCATCCACAGGTCTAATATTTTGCTGTTTGTCATCTAGAACTTGGAGAACCACTGACTCTAACTGGAGGTGTTCCCAGCAGTACTCTCTGACTATTGCTCTTATGTATTTTGATAATCACTTTTCCTTGACTTTAATAGAAAACATCTTGAGATCAAAGAAAGATGTGAAAAAGACTTCATAAAGACTTTAGGAACAGAGACCCGCTTTGTTTAGAGAATATGACTATAGTTATGATAGGCTCCTTAATAATCTGTCTGCTGTGTTGGAACTACCTCAAACTAGATTACAAAAAGCTCATCTTAGATCATTTGTCCCATGTGTTCTTACCATGCTGGCTGTATACAAGGACAACATTGGTATTAGGTGCCCATCTTGTCCTCTCATGTTTTCTCTTCCCGCTGGAGTGATGAACGAGCCTTTGTTAATGTTATCTCTGACTGAAGTCACATTAATTACAGCCATGCCTAAATTGGGGACATTAACTTATGTAACAGTCCTCATTTTTATTTTTAGAACTTTTTAAAATATCATAAGTATAGCAGGGCAAGTCATGCCTTGCTATTCAGTTGTTCAACACATAACTGCAGTTCACTCTAATACACATTCGAGTGAATTTACATGTTGGCATAAACAACTGAAATCCACACATTTCTGTTCATTAAGTTTTAGAGGTCAGCTGATCAGGATTGTAGTCCACAGTTGCTTTGTTTAATCTGTCTAGTTTTTGCTGTCTGTGCATCAAATGTAAATTGTACATTCAATGTGAAGCAATTTGGGACACGCGCATGATCAGGAGTCAGTATGTTGTGAGTTATCACAGCCACAGGGTGTTGCTGTTGTTCTTTCAAATGCTGGCCTCTCTTTCAGACAAGCCGAATAGCAATCAGTCACAGTTCCCTCTTTTTCTCCACTTCTATTCGGCCAGCATATTGTGTGGCACTATGCACAGAAATTTCTCACAATTAGGATGCATTCATTTATTCATTCTTATGTCAGCATCAGCACTCTGCTTCATGGTAAATAATCTATTTCCTCTGCTAAGCTGGGTGATTGATTGTGGTTCACTCATGCAGCTGATGAACATTTGTCTTGTGTTTATGGCTTTTAAGTGCCATGACCGCTGCAGGTTAGTATTATGGATATCTTTGTCCCCGAGAAGACTTGCATTGTTTAATTAGAGTGAAGGGAAAAAAGACCACTGTTTGCAAATATACCCAAATCATTTTCTGTAAGTGGAGCAACTCCCGTCGCTGCCACCCTCCCTCCATCCCCAACAAGTAAACAGTGTAGACACTGGGGACTGCTGCAAAGTCATTTTGTAAAATCCTTTTAAATTTATCTAAATGCTTCTTTCAATTGTGCTGAATTTATTTGACAAATGAAATCCATCACCTGAAAAATAATCCCACAGGCTAATTAGTACTAGCCTGAGCAAGTGTTTCTACAGTGTGCACATGGCTGAATACCCAGCAGAGTGAATCAAAGAGCTACACCTGAAAGGGTGGCTTAAATCCAGTAGAAGTCTCTTTGAAGCAACGGGACTATTACAACCAATGCATGTTCAAAGCCCAGGTAAAAATGAATGCATTATTTGCCTTCTTTCTGTTCTCATTTGAAGAGCTGGTTTTAATTAGATGCCCACCCGCCCCCACCCGTGTTCACAGGATGACAAAACAGCTGCAGGCCAACACAGTTGATGGTGGCTGTACCACCACAGAGAACCAGCTGAGAGTGACCTTTCTGCATTGCTCCTTCAATGCATCAGAGCTGATAAGTGGCTCAGAGAGGAGTAGCAAAGGGAGACAACGGTGCCTTCACCCTCCCCTCCATTCTGTGTGATGGACCTACTGAAGTTTCTTAGGTGGGATAATGAACCCACTCAGGTTTATCTGGCTGACCTTTTTGCTACCTTTTGGGTGCATTTTTAGACAGTTTTTAGGTTGGTGTAGGGACGCATTTGTGATCAGCTCAGTGCTTAATAAACGATCCTCATGTGAGACAATAATATTACACTCAGCTGCCTTCTACTTTTATCAGTTTGTATTACTGGATTTACTTTTGGTTGTATTTTGTCCATTTTGATGTCACAGGTGTAATCGTTGGAGTAAGTTATTCTCTAAATGCTTCTCTGCACTGAGTCAGACGGGTTAGAGTCGTTCCATTTAATTTTTTAAAGTCATAGAATAAGGTTGATAACATATCGCTCACCCAAGAATGTTAAAATGACGCAGTAAGTAAAGTTCAAGACCTGGTTGCATTCAGGAGTGCGAAGATCATAAAATCATGCTAACAACAAACCAGCTGAATATATTCATCAATAAAGTGACAAAGAGCGAATTTAATGCATTGTAAAAACTTATAAGGAAATAGTTATAAACTTTTTTCACAGCAGAATATTTGACGTATCATAACAGGAAAAGCAAAGGTGTATTAATGATGGCTGCGTTCTATTTAGGGAAAGTCGGCTGTTGTGTGTGCTTACAGTGGGGAAATAATTATTTGATCCCCTGATGAATTTGTAAGTGTGCTCACTTACAAAGAAATGCATAGTCAAATCTTTATGGTAGTTTTATTTTAATGGAGAAAAGCAGAATAACAATCAAAATCCATTAAAAAAAATTACATAAAAGTTACAAATTGATTTGCATGTCATTGAGTGAAGTACGTTTTTGATCCCTGAGCAAAACATGACTGAGGACTTGGTGGAGAAACCTTTGCTGGCACAAACAGTGGTGAGACGTTTCTTGTAGTTGGTTACCAGGTTTGCACACAGCTCAGTAGGGATTTTGGCCCATTTACAGAAACTCCATTAAAATGAAATTACCATAGAAATTAGACACTTCTTTGTGAGTGAGTGAACTTACAAATTCAGCAGGGGATCAAATACCCCCCCCCCGTACAGGAACTGAGCTGTTGTGAATTTGTTTCATCATTCATTGTGTCTCACACACACACACACACATGTGCATGCACGCACAGATACACACTCACACATTCTGAGTATCACTGTGAATTTTTCTTTTTTGGTGGTGCTGGGGAGTAAAACGTAAAGTAAAGTAGACAAAATAGACGCTGGTGCATCTTCAAAGCAGAACCATGATTTCTCACCGAGAAAAAAACAATCACAGATGACCTTGTACATACTTTTCAGCCAAGGAAATCCAAGCATACTTGGCTACATCTTAATGGAAACGTCACATGCTGTCTGTAACAACAATTCTAATGTCAAGCTTATCACCCATCAAAATACTCTCCCTGAAAACAGTTCATAAATCACAGTAGTCAGTAATCGATATGCTTACATTCCCCTGCTGACCAGCCTCTATTGGACAAACAGAGTGCTCAAACAATGAATTTCAGAGCACAAAACAGCCATTTGCATATTGTACACGGACTATATCATAATATGTCAAACACTATCTGAAGGTCTCTCCTGCCACTTTGCATTTAATTGACTGGTGGTTTTAATGTTGTTGCTTATGAGTCCAGCTCACTAAAAATAAAAATAAACCAGACCAGTCTGACAGTAACCATCATCAACTAGTTTTTTTCCATGAAAAGCTTTGTTTGTTTTTCTTATCTATGTTTTTGCTCTTAGCTGAGTGTAGCAATATATACTGTCCAGACGAATCAGTCATATTTAAACAAATTGCAACACTACTGGACAGTTTCAAAAGTAGATTAGTTCTCCAAAGAGCTCTCTTGGGATCCATCTTGGTAAACACTACATTTCATCTGGAGCCACAAGCTTGATAGGCTTGTGTGGGGATTTGTTCTTGTGTTGGACTATATGATTAAGAAAACAAATCACTGGTACACAGTTGCTCAGAACAGAAGAGGTTTTACTCCCATTTAAGAGGTTTGTTTTTTTATTGGAAATATAAGAGGTTAATACAGGGCTCACAGAACCTGTGATCATCATCTCTAAGAATGCTCTCACTGTGATAGTGGCTGCGCCCATGACAGAACAGCCAAAAACAGTGTTGAAAGATTGGATTTTTAGGGTGGGGGTCGGAGAGACTTTAAAAATACAGTTCCTTTCCACATCACAGACAAGTTAATGCAATCAGTTATTCCTGGCATCTCTGCCTCTGGCACTCTGACAGCACTCCCCCATTCAAGAATGTGTGACTGTAAAGACAGAATGTTGTGCTGAGGAAGCAGCTGGTACATGAGCACATCAGTGTTGTGTATCAAAGCACATGGATGAGCAGGATCAGGTAATGTCCATACCCTTGAGCAGGTGACAGTATGAAGGCAAGAACACAGAAGAAAAGACTATGGTAGTCTCCAGAGAGGGTGGTCTTATCCACTGGGATCAATGACATTCTTGTTATTGGTGATTATTGCTCCTAGTGTCTGCAGGACTGCTTTTAAAGATGATAAGGAATACTGAAGAAAAAGTGGGAAGAGTTTAAAAGCTACTCCCTCTCAACTTAGAAGCCCCACAGAAATCGTTAAAGTGCAAGGAACGAATTTCTTTTTAGTGCCACTGGGTCAGCTGTACAACCTTTCAGGGATTTAGGGGGATTATGGCCACCCCTTAGCACCATCTCTCTGTCTGACCACAGGCTTCACTCTGTGGCCTCTGTGCCATGCTGTACACAGCGCGCTCTCTATACTGCCAAGTATTTCACTGAAGATTGCACACCATGCAGAAATGACACTGATACCTGATATAAGCTTGGATTTCACACATATGTAATGCAGGTTTGAATGAAATTTCAAGAAGTACAAATAAAAATAATCAATGCCATTTTGTGTTGACAAATATTTGGAGTTTTTAATCAAGAAAAACAGCGGAGGGAGCCAATTCACTTGTTAGCCTGCAGGCCTCTGGTGGATGGATGGATGGATACTTACTTTATTTATCTCCAAGGGGAGATTCAAAGTAATAAGTAATTAGTAAGACTACTGGTAATATTTTATGTGGCCCTCAAATCCAGCAAGGACAATTCTTAAAGAATGTGTTAAAGACAGGATGTTGTGCTGAGGAAGCAGCTGGTACATAAGCACATTAGTGTTGCGCATCAATGTAATATTGAGATTTGACAACTCAGATTGATACCAAGGGACCTTTTCTGTTTAATTTCAACTCGACCATTTAGCTCTCATAGCAGACCTCACATTGACCAGTGAAGCTGTTGTCAAGGAATATAATAGCCTCTTCATTAATGTTGGCAAAGCAAAGGAAAACACCACCACAGTAAGGGGCCAACATATTTCCTGTATAGTCCTCATTCATTCCTAAATTGGCAACCAGTAATAAACTTTGAGAAGCCCTGCACTAAAATCCATGAAGAAAAAAGTTGCAGCATAATGATGCAGATGAATGACAGCCAATGGGCTAGTTCTTATATAACGCTTTTCAATTCTGAGCACTCAGAGCGCTTATACAACACGTTTTCGTTCACCCATTCACTTCCATGTGTAACTAAGCTAAGTGCTTAATATCTAACATTCACACTCATTCACACTCCAACGCTTGCGTCGGAAAGAAACTTGAGGTTCGGTATCTTGCCCATGGTTACTTTGGCATGTAGCCCGGAGCAGCCAGGAATCAAACCGCCAACCTTCCGAGGTGACCTGCTCTACCTCCTGAGCCACAGTAACCCCTATTCAAACCTTTAATGATGAAAAAGAGAGTAGCAGACTTAATACTTGGTGATTAGTTTTCAGCTTTAAAATAAGTCAAATAAAAATGCCATTTTTCAAATTGCAACATATTCATAATTATCTGCTGAGTAAGCTTTATTGAATGTAGCAAAGTTAAATAAATGTAGCATAAAACTGCAAATGTAATAATTACTGGCAAGCTGCTTCATTAGTACAACTGAAAATGACCACATATAAATTGTCTTGCAGTTTAGAAAGCTCCATTGCTGGTTTGTAGTACAAGAAGAGTTCATTTATCTGTTAACACTACACACTTAATGTGCATCACTTCTCTTTTCCTGTAAAACTGTTACCACCTAATTTGGTGACATTAACCCAAATGAATTGTGGGGTTAAACTGTACAGATGTCAGAGTGATTGAGGCTTTAGAGAGATTCCAGAGCTCTGTGGCCCAGCTTTTTCTCCACATGGCTCCTTTGCTGCTGAGGAGACTTGTGGCAGCTGCTTATTTTGCCCCTACCTTGGCATGGCTGATGAACTGTGACAGCTGATGTCTGAACAACCAGTCAAAGAAAGTGTCTGTAATGAGCAGATTGCTGCTTGAAAGACAGATGCCATTATATTTAAGATCAAGTTATTCCCCTTGCTCTGTTGGACCATACTGGCCCTGGCAGGTGCAGTGTGCCAGTGGCTGCCATGCACTGGGTTATTCAGAAATCTTTTTTTGCTTGCTTTTCTGAACAAAAAAGGGAGAAGTAAATATCTTGGCTCTTACAGCATGTGTATAAATTTGGCTCTACACATATAGTAAAGGCAAAATCTGGTCTTGTGCTTTGGAAGACTTCCTGTGAATTGAACAGGAAAAATCTGGTTTCAAAGCCAAACTGTGCTGATTTAGACAATGGGAAACAGCATATATATATATATATATATATATATATATATAAAAAAAAAATCCCAGCTCGCCCCTACGGGCGGTCTATTTTGCCTTCCAAGCTCGGGTCCTCTACCAGAGGCCTGGGAGCTTGAGGGTCCTGCGCAGTATCTTAGCTGTTCCCAGTATTGCGCTCTT
>JASGAU010370501.1:0-11943 GCA_030220045.1 Australoheros facetus | reverse complement strand
CACACACACACACACACACACACACACACACACACACACACACACACACACACACACTTTCTTTTTCCTGTTCCCGTGAGAGCCTGACTGTGAGCCAGACAGGAATTGCATACATTGTCCCTCCCCACTGTCCTCCTGCTGGGACGCAGCACCTGCCCCTCCACCTCAGCCATGTCGGGCGATGCGTCTTTTCTGGGACAGGATGGGCCGGGTGTCCAGCCGCAGTGCTTATGGGCAAATGCCAGAGGGAAAAAAGCCCTTGGTGAGTGAGTGAGCTCAGCGGAACTCATGGCTTGTTTTCTCAAGGAAGACAGGGCTCCATCTGCTTTGTCTGCGCCTTCGCACAGTTTTCTTTCTGATTCTGTGTATTTGTGTTTCTTTATGAATCAGCTCTCGCTTTCTTCTTCTAGTGCCTTTTTTTTCTGTTTCATTTCCTCCTTCAGGTTAGTAGATGGATAGGCTACTAGGGAAAATATAATTGTTTCTTTTTCTGCTTTCTTTTTTACTGGTTACTGCCTTGGCCAATCTCTGTCTGATTAACCATGTTTAAAAACTATTAATCAGTTTTACAACTATTTACACCAATATGGGTGAGATGGAACCCATCCCAGCTGACTTGCACCCTGGATAACAAAAGCACACTCACATTCAGCCCTACGGCCAATTTGGAGTCATCTGTTAACCTAACATGCATGCCTTTGGATTATTGGAAAAACAAGCTCTTCTTCTGGATTTCTTTGGAGAAAAGTCATTAATCAAGCTCCTCGACAGATTTGACTCAATGGCCATAAGTGACAGTCTGTTCAGGTGTGTGAACGTCCAGATTATCCCTTACAGGGATTCTCAAATAGTCAAATTGTGTCTGTTAGGAAAACATTCAATGTAATTTACAATCAGGCACCTTTTCCTCTACAGGACATGGCAGGTGGTGCAGCCAACTTCCTCGAGTGCCTGCTCTAGTAATACTAGCACTGCAGTTCTCCTGTCAAACTGGGCTAGCAGCATTATCATGCAGGACTGTGTCACCAACACAGTTGCTGACAGTTCAGTCTTAGCCCCCCGTAAATATGTCTTTCTCAGACACACTCCTTTCTCCCTGTAAACCACCTGATTGACAATTTGCATTGGACTTTTTTTTTTTTTTTACATTTGACATCACTGTGACATGTGATGTAACTGCCTAATAAAAAAAAAAGCCACCATTCAAACAATTTTGCAATCATGCTAATTTTCAAAATCCCGTTACTTCAAACGTTTAAAGGTTAAGGTTAAGACCCCTCCCAGTAATCCAGTAAACCAACTATGGACACAGTGATGCATTGTGCCTAGAACTAACACCAGCAAATTTAATAATATGTAGTAATGTAAATTTTATTATGATAAGCAGATGTAAAGTTTACTGTGCTCAGTGTCTTGGTTTACTGTAGCATGCTGCATATGCAGGAAGCTCAAGATACAGTAACAAATACCTGTAGAAAATGTCACAGGATCCCATCAACTGCCTGAGATATTTAATCTGCTACTATGGCTAACTAGATAAAAATGTCATTAAAATCATATCAGAATGGCAATATTATGACTGAATGGTCACTGTTTCTCAGGTCCATTAAATGAATACAGCAGTGTGCTGATCTGCTGATCATCATGACTGATGTGACCTCAGTGACACTGCTGGCACATCAATGGGACTGTGGAGATGCTAACAGAGAGGGCAGAGAAGTGAGCAGCGCAACCTTCACTCTGTTGCCTGGATGCTGCCGTTACCGAGTGTCACAACAGTCTGAATGAGTGAAGACCTGTCACATGGTTAGAAAAGGAAAAAAATAATTAAACAAATAGAAGCCTGCCAGGCTGCCGGCTGTCTGTGCGTCGTACACAGCAAATAATGACAGGCAAGACAAGCATGGCCACATATGAGTGTGTGCATGCGCACGCGCACGCACACACACACGCCTGCAAACACACAAAGGACACACAATCACTGAAACTATTCATTTCCTGATTTTCTTCCTGCCAATCTGATGGCTCTGTGCTTCTTAAAGCCATCTATTATCATTATCCATATTGACCCCAACACCATTATCCAAGATCTTAACTCTTTATATATTATATATTTCATCATTACTAGAAAGTAATAGCAAGTGGTCCGACCTAGAGCAAATGGGGGATTTACACATGCAAGCTCAGGGAAAACTGCAGCATTTATTAGGTATTTATTAGCAGCCATAGGGATGAGCACAATCAATAGGCACCATCATGTTAGAGTGGAAATGGAAATTTGAGAGCAAGCCTGCTCTGGCTTTATGTCTGTGTTTGTCTACTAAACTAGGAGCTGTGATCAATATGCAGCAGGTCCTGAAGCATCAGACAGTGACTCATGGTCTAAAAGCTCATTGATTGTGCCAGCGTAACCTGGTGGCTGCAGTGTAGTCCTGCAAAGAGGCAGATGCTGTGGTCCAGCCTCAGACATGTAATATTTTAACAGATAATTCCATATTATTATGGCTTGGGGTATTATTTTTGTACCATTCATGTAAAAAAAAAAATCTGGAGAGTGCTGTCTAACAATTTGTTCCAAATTTTCCAATCGGCGTTTGACTGGGTCGAAATCTGCGAAGCCCACAGCAGTGTGGTTTACATCATTTTCATACCCATCAGACCATTTGGTGACCCTCATGAGGAAAGAAATATTTCATCAAGGGATAAAGCCAATGATTCAAAACAATTTTGTACTGATTTGCAGTGACCCTGCTCTACAACAGGAGCAGCAGATGTAAACTATAGTAGCAAAAAAAACTCCAGAGCCCGAGGACCTCCTCACTGTGGAGGTTCAGATCTGCACCGGTCTCTCAGTGTATGTCACACATATGCTTGTCCCCTTGTTGGGAATATAGTGAAAGATGACTCATGTGAGTATGTCACTTTTTTCCACGTCTCTGCAGATCAGCGCGACTGAACTCTCAAATGTGCATTTATCTTTTTGACAAGAGCTTAAGGCTCTGAAGCCCCACTTTCACATCTCTCTCTATGTAATTGTCTCACAGCCTGTTCTTGCCGACACTGTTCGTTTACAACTTGCATCAACGTTCTCAGTCACCTGAGGAAGTGTCAATCTTCAGTTTTGTTTTTTTGTACACAATACACTTTCAGTCATTAAATGTGTGCTGTCATCCAAAATATCCGACACTATCTAATGATGCAGATGGCACGTGGGTCACTGTTCTTAATGAAGCAAAACTGAACACGCTTTGTGTCGGAGGCTCATGTCATCCAACAGTGAGCCCCCTTTCAGAGACGCTTGCTGTTTTTTTTTTCTTATTTTAATCTTGATGTAAAAGCAGAATCAGCATGTATGAATCATGTATATGCTTTCATACATACCGCCGAGCATGACTGGATGCTAACTGCTCAACTGCATCTGTGAAAGCACCTGCGTGATGCTGTATGATGAACACCCAAACAATGCAAGCAATTAACCAATCCAGGAGTGCACTACTTAGCTTACTTTATGAGTGTGGCTAAAGAGTCTGGCAACCTCTTAGTGTGGCTGACCCCTGATGACCAGCAACTTTGTTCTGACTGCATTGAATCTATAGAAAAGAGCTTTCATGGATCTCGGACTTTGCCAAACCCTCTGCACGTGTGAGTACTGCATTAGTTTGACTGTTCACTTCATAGATGGTGAATGAGTTTTGAAGAGCAAATGCTCAGAAAGAGCATGCTTTCCAGAAGGCCACGCAGGCAGAACTGATTGCACAAGGCTTGACTGATGCACTGGTCTAACGGGGTCTGAATGAAAACAATCAAGTAGGCATCACCACTGAATACAGTGGAAGCCACTTCACCTTAGCTGAATGCAAGTGGTGGTCAAAAACGTTGCAGCTGCTGGTGAGCAGCTTTGGGTTTCAGTGGTTTTAAAGTGGTTCACTGACAGATTCTGCTGGATTAGTTACAATAATAACATAATTTTCACATAGAATTACATAATTAAGACAAATAGATGTGACACAGTTGCAAGCCGCTGATGTTTACATTTCAATGACAAAATATATAAACTGATGAAAACTGAAATGGATCAAAAATGCGATACTGTATAGAATGAAAATATCATTATTTTGTAAAAATGATTGTAAAAATTATTGCATTTTTTCTAGTACAGCACAGAAGGATGAAAGACTGAGTCTGCTGGCATCTGAAAGAGTGATGGCAGCATTTTTACATAGTTACTAAAATAAGAGGACCTGGTGACAACCATGTGTCCCCAAATGCCAACTTGAGTCACTGGGAAGATGGGGCTCATCGTAGAAGAGGTGGCGAGAGCGCTGGAACAACACAAGACTATTTCTCACATCATGGAACAGAGAAACACAGACACCTGGTGCCAACATGGTAGCACACTGATGTCCCAGAGTGCAAGCATGAATGATTAAGTCTGCTGGAGTTCACAGATTCCGGTCTACCTTGATGAAAAATATGCAGACCAGGTCATTGACGACCTGGCTGACATTGCTACCATACTCGAATCAAGATTCAAGGCTCAGTACATCAGTCCAGACAAGGTAGAAACTATTAAAACAAGGACATTGTCTGAAATGATGGATGATTTCCAAGGCCAGGCAAGAACTTCAGGTACAAAAGGAGCTGTTGATGAAACACCTCTGTTTTGTTTGCCATTGGGTTGTAGTCTCAGGGTTAACTAGTCTATTGTCTGAGTGATATCGTCTCATCTGACCAATTCTTATTGGGCAAGCACTCACCCCTGTTACTGTTATAAAGTGAAAAGCCTCCCAGGACTGATTGATTAAATGTAGTGCAGCAGTTTGTATATCAGCTTAACATCCAATGGGATTGTCTCTTATGTGTTACTGTTCCCTCCAGTTAGGCTCAGATCGGTTTGATGTTTGAAGGCACCTCTGACTGTGACAGATTTCAGTTCAGAAGCAACAGGCATATTGGTCCCACCAACCAACACTACCACCACCACCCACGATCAATCAGCTGGTTGAAGAGTAAGTATGATTTCAGTCTACCAAGAACTTCCTTGGTTGCATACAGCCCGTGTTCACAGTAACATTTGCTGCATGGTCATCTCTGCTCATTTCATGCTGTGATTTCTTTTCACCAGTATCATTGCACTTCCACTTTTTTTTCTTTGCTTTTCCTCTTTGCTCCAATCACTTTTTTATCTTTTTTTTTTTTTTCCCCAAGAAACCAGACACCTACATGACAAAAAGGTATGTTGAACTATTTTATAGAGATTGTAAACATCCAAAGACGTGAGGCCAGAACTCTGGGTGGGACTGATGTCTTGTCTCATGAGCAAATAATTTAACCACCCTTCTCTCTGCTTAACCACAGCCTTGCAAAGGAGGGATGTTACATGAATCAAACCAAGGAAATGAAGTGTTTTCATAATTCACTATATATCAAGACACTGCTGAACAGCTTATGCACCCTGCATGATGGTCATATCCACAGCTGTCTTTGCTAGGCTTGTAGCAGTATATGCATTGGAGAGGATGTGTTTAGGTGCTGTGCCAGCTCAGGAGATGGAACAGATAGCTGTAAAAGTCTCTGCCAGCACTTTGCTTGCCACAGGAATGATGGAGTGTAAAACACTGGGAGGCAGAGCGTCACTCTCCAATATGAGACAGGTGCTTGGAAGCAGCTTTGTAGCACCGAGACACATCTAGCAATAAAATAATCCTGCAGCCATACAGTGCTGGAAATACAGTTTCCCTCCAGATTACTTTCCCCCCATTATTTTTACCCTCTGGCCCTTACTTCATTTTATGCCCATCCTTTTTTTTTTTTAATTTAAATGTGTCTGACACTGTGCTGGGAGAGGGAAAAGAAGCAGGACATAAATATAACCCAGGCGCTCATCTTGCTGTGGAAACGTCAACACTGAGAAAAGAGTGGACAGACATGAGCTGCTGAAGGAAGAAAGGAGGGAAGTTCCCCTCTCATCTGGTTCTGGCAGAGGAGGAGTGAGTCATCCTGAGGAGCGCCGCAATGCTAAATGACTTTTCCTTTCCATCCCGCTCTGAGGGTCAACTGAGGTAGAGCGTCTTTCAGGACTAGTCAGGTGCATGGAAACCCTACATAGTAATATATACTGCCAGGCAAGAAACGCTGTTTTATTTCACTTTTCTGGGCTAGGCAGTCATTACAGTACTGAGTAAAAAAGCCAAAGGATCATTCATTACCAGTGCATGAACTCCTCACCCTTACAATTGCCCATGGAGTGCATCCAGTCTGGTGATGAAATATGACAGACTGAAAGTTCCTGAGGGCATAGAAAATTATAGATCAGCTCAGTCACTTAACAAAGGAGAGAAATAGAGGAAGCTTTTTAAAAAATTTTTTTTTAGAACAAGTAAAATAAGAGCCAATGATGGTTAAATTCAAACTATGATGGCCATCACATGAAGTTAGATCCTAAAGTGAGTGCTGCACATTCTTTCTTAAGTTAATATGTGGCACATACCATGTGTTACACATACTGTGTGTTACACCAACACTATGCTCTTTTAATGCAAGATGACTGGTATCCAGACACGCAAACCAGTAATGGAAATAAACTCTGGACCTCCCACATATAAGTCACGCACAGATGTTAACTGTAGAAATGGTCCCAAAATGAAACAAATGAAGTCATGGTGGGTGACTACTAGATAGGAACACCAGGCAGTTAATGTCTCTGGTGCCCTTGTGAGGGGAAAATTTGTAACTTTCAACATGTGCTTTAAATATTTCAGTGCGTGTTCAGAGGAGTGACCTGAAACAGAGCCACATTATTTCAAACAGAAGTCCAGGTGGACTGTTGAAATCAAACACTCCCCTACACAATCTTCTATAATTTGCTGTTTGACAACGCAACTGTCTAAACAAATTACTGTACCAACCACACAGCTGACATGACCTCAGTGTACCAACAAGTATGCAGTGATGGTAGATAACCAGCATAGATAAATTGATTTAATTTATTTAGTTTGCTTAGTTAAATCCAATTAATCAGTGTAATGTAATGTAATCAATTACAGTTTGTCATTTTTATTCATTACATTGCTTTTGTTCATCAACCCAGTCCATCAAATGGCACTTCTCTGTACTTACATGGTCTACCCCTGTTGGCAGCATGCAGCACATCTTGTGCCAGCACCCCCCCCAAAACCCCCCAACATCAAAACCCATTTCAAGACTAGGTTCCAGTAAATGGGGAACAAGGTGACCTTAATACTTTGTAAGTAACATAGTATTAATGCAATGTAGTGAGCATAATATAATTAGTGAATTTTGCATTAGTTTCTGAAATTTGCAGTTCTGAATGGCAACTTGAGGCAGACTCCCAAAGCAAGTCAGTGCCCACAGGCTCCCGAAAGCTTATGGTACAAGCAGACATACGGCCTGGTAGAAAAAACAAGTTTGGTCTTTATAGCTAATTCCCTTCATGACAACTGTGTGGTGTTGATTTTTTCCCCCCTTTTTTTGTGTTTAAATTGTGTTAAGGCTTTAAGTTATACATTAGGGCCTGGCAGCTCTGTGGGTACCAACACAGGGACCTATACAAGCTAGCTTTCTGCTATGCTTCAGCTCATATGCATGACTATGTTTGTAGTTTGCGGATGATTTTTATTTTTTAATGCAAAATAGGATAAAAAATGTGGACTGCTGTGCGGTTAATTGTACTTGTGCACATCTTGTAAGAAGTCTGTACTCAAGATGTTCCGGTGAGTGAAATTTCAGCGCAGTTTTATTTATATGGCAAATTTAGAAGGGCACTCCACCTGCCCTTCTAAATTTGATCCCTTCTTGTGCCAAAAAATGGTGAAAGCCTAAAACTTGAGGCTTTATCGAGGTAATTTATAAACTAGTGGTGGCACAACGGTGGCTGCATGAATATTTATTGTGCAATCTATGATTATTGCCCGAGGCTGTGGACACCACAAACAGTTATGAAGGCACCACATTTTTGTATTGACTGTTTAGAGGTGCGAGGGATTGTTTCTTAAGCGTGCATTTTGCACAGAAATCAGATATAATGATTAATGATAATATCTCCACTAGCAATGAGCGTGGAGAGCATAACAGTATCAATAAAATATGAGTAACTGATGGCAAAACATTTTAATCAATGCAAAGTTTCTTCTTGGATTTGGATGGAACTGTAAGAAATGAAATTTGAATAGGTAGCTCATCCTGGTGTTTTTCTTGGTTGGAAATTTTGCCTGCCTATTTCCATTACTAAATTCAAATCTTCCAATTTGGAGATTGATTTATCCCTCTGAAGGTTGGACAAAGCCCTGTTCAACTTCTGAGCACTTACAAAGGCCAAGTTGGACACAGATGTTTGAAGCAAGCCAACCTTAACACCTCTCCAAAAACTAAAGTTTAAAGCCTTTAATATTTATCATAGGTAGTAATCTTAAAGCTATTTTGCCCACATTTCTTTAGCACCCAATATGATATGACAATCACCAGCAAAAATATATATATACATTTTTTTATATTGTCTCCTGGCTGGTTTTATACAGTTTGGTTTTTGCATGTTATTTTCATGCCTGATCACAAGTAGTAATAGTGTGTTTTTTTTCCTCAGAGAAAGAATTCATCTGTTATATTATTTAGGGTTTTTCTATGTAATCTCTCTTGCAAACACAAAAGCAAGAACAGCTAGCTGACAGACACTTTTATTAAAGATGGCTTTTTTTTTTTTTTTGCTTTTATCATATTATATAGGGGAAGATGTTATTGCCAATAATAAAATAAAATATACTCTGACTGTTAGGTAATATAATAGACCTGATCGAGCTCATATTGGACTCATAATAAAAAAAAAAAAACATCACCCCATCAGTTTCTTTCTGCTTTTTTCTCTGATCTCTCGCTGGCACTCAGATTGGCTGCTGCAGAGCTCCATTTCAGCTGAAATATTATCACTCTAATCTCTGTGGTGGATATTTTTTTTCTGTCAAGACAATTCTTTCTGGCAGAGATGGGACGTAACCTCACATCCCACTGCCAGGTCTCTCTTTCAGTTTAAAGACAGCTGCTGTTGCTCCTGGGAAATCCCCATGAGAAAAGAATTCTTCTAAACACCCATTCTTTGCTCATTTATTTCTTTTTGTTCTGGTTGTTTTCATCCTCTGGCTTTCCATTTCACTCAGTTGCTAACAGTTGGAGCAGTCAGGGCATTAATCAAACCCAGTGTTCCAGTGGTTGGGTGTTGGGATCTGCTCCAGCCTGGGTGATGATGGTGGACACTGAGCCTTCTGGCTCTCATTGTTTGGGCCCTGCTGGTGCTGCTGGTGTTTGGCTGAGGCCTCGAGTAAAACATGATTGCTCAAGTGTGGGAGGGTTTGAAATATCTGTTAAAGTTCTTTATTTTGCCCTTTTTTATGGACTGAGTTTCAATTTGTCTCTGTCTTGGCTTCACCATAAAGTCCCGCCTACAGTAGAAGACTACATCAGACTGAAATAAGACTCATCCTTTAAGGACAGTGGAGGACATTCACCCTCCTCTTGAGACATTTTCCCCTCTCTTCTCCTCACAATGCATTATCTAGTGACAGAGGCATCCCAGGCCCTGCTCCCTTTGCTATGATGGATGGTCCTCAGTGCTCCACAGTGGCCACAGTGATTGGATAGTCCTGATACAACTCTAAATGGCTTTAGTAGGAATCTCATTGCCCCACAATTCCCTAAAGACACGACCATTCTATGGCTGCCTGGCAATTCCCTTCTGCTGTGTGAAAATTGAAACTTAACCAGTGTGCCTTCTTCCTCAGGACTGACCTTTCACCCTCTTAAGGGCTTTTTGAAGAAATAGTGCAACAAAGGCAAGACATAGATGCAAGAAAAACATAATCAGCCAGCACTGAGGCTGTTATCACTGAGAGAAAGTGATGCTTTGACTTAGAATTAAGCTCAGTACCTTTCTTTTTTTCTTTTTCTTTAGCCATAATCCCTGTCCTCCCACTGTCTCATCGCTGGAGCTGTTTGGTCCTTAACTGTCAGATAGATAGGTCTTATCAATGGTGCCTCATCCCAATGATTTATGTCACCGGCCAACTTTGCTTTAGCTGCAATTTTCTGCTGCCACATCCACTAAAGAGAGCGGAAAAAGAAAGGTATTTGGTGGTCAGAGATATAGTGTCTGAGAGTCCAGACTGAGGCTACGTGATAATAGCAGTTACAGTTTTTTGTGAGCCAAAGGTGAGTGGCTTTGTTTCTTTTCGATCACTAACAGCAGCCATCTTTTCAAACTAACTAATCTGATCCTACACATCAAGACCCAGATTGCTGGTTGTGAAAACTTTTGATGAGAGGATGCTACAGAAGCAGGATGTGCAGAGGTGGAATCAACATCCGTGCGATTATTAATGATGACAGAGTGATGCTGAAGGACTGTAATCTTTACCAACAGTGAGGCCACCAACACACAGCCAGAACTCTCAAGATTTTGATTATCCTCAATTATACAGTGAGCTTTTTATCCATAGAGTCTGCTAAGACATGTCCCTACAGGTCTAATTCTCATGAAAGCATGTCGCTGCTTTCATGAGAATTATGTAGCTTTGCTTTAAGTTGCTTCTCTGACTTTGATGACAACTAGGAAGCTATTCAGTTTCCTTTCTCTTTGCTTTTGTCTTTTATTAAAATGTGTCATCATTTTTCAAGTGAAAATGAGTTTGATTTGTACACGACAAGCATTTTATAGAGATGGTTCAAAAGCAGTACTGATAATCATTGTCATACAGAGTTGGTCATTGAGTGTGACTAGAGATGCACAGAGGTATTATCTTCTTCAGTCACAAGGTAGTGCCTTAAAGCGGGAAATAAAGAGTATGCAGGACCAGTCAACCAGGCTGTTAATATGTCAATTGCTACTTTGGCTCTATCATGCTGTACTAACACAGGCAATTTAAAGATGTTGTTTACAGGCCGGTGCAAAACCTCCAGCCAACATCCATTTTTATATTCATTATCAGCAGCGAAAGGACACAAAACGTGCTTGCTAATTTATTTCCTGATTGTCAAGGCAATAGCCTGGTATCTGCATCCAGCTGCTAGTCTGTTTAGTTAACAGGGACAGTGCATGTTAAGTGACATCAGTATAAAAATATATTGTCAGGTACACCTGTTCAGCTGCTCCTTAACACAAATATCTAATTAACAAATCACATTTCAGCCACTCAGTGCATTTAGGGATGTAGACATAGTTGTGACTGTTTGCCGAAGTTTAACCTGACCATCAAAATGAGGTGAGAAAGATGATTTAAGTGACATGGTTGTTGGTGCCAAACGGGCTGGTCTGAAGATTTCAGAAAGTGCTGATCTACTGGGATTTTCCTCACAAACCATCTCTAGGGTTTACTGAGATCGGTCTGAATAAGGGAAAATAACGAGTGAGCATCAGGTCTCTGGGCAAAAATGCCTGAGAATGGCCAGACTGCTTGAAGCTGATAGGAAAGTAATAGCAACTCAGATACTGTAACCACTTCTTGCAGAAGAGCATCTCCGAATGGACAACATACTGAACCTTGAAGCAGATGGGCTACAGCAGCAGAAGATCACACAATGTGCCACTCCTGTCAGCTAAGAACAGGAAACTGAGGCTCCTGTTCACACAGGCTCTTCAGAACTGGACAGTAGAAGAATAGAAGATTGGAAAAACACGTCTGATAAACCTCTGATAAATTTTGATTTCTGCTGCAACATTCAAATGGTAGGGTCAGAATGTGGTGTAAACAACATGACAGCATGGATCCATCTTTCCTTGTATCAACAGGCTGCTGGTGGTGTAATGGAGTGGGGGATATTTTCGTGGCACACTTTGGGCGGAACGCAGCTCGGGCAGTGGCCGACGCAAAAACTCGGGTGTGGGAGGAGTTCGGTGAGGCTATGGAACAAGACTTTCGGACGGCATCGAAGCGATTC
>JASGAU010370496.1:0-12428 GCA_030220045.1 Australoheros facetus | reverse complement strand
GTGTGTGTGTGTGTGTGTGTGTGTGTGTGTGTGTGTGTGTGTGTGTGTGTGTGTGTGTGTGTGTGTGTGTGTGTGTGTGTGTGTGTGTGTGTTATATGAAGATCATAACCAGAACTAAGTTCTGCTGAGTCAGATATATCTCTTCATTTCCTCAGTTAAAACCTGTAAGCATCACTGATGTGGTCACAACTGGCTGGTACATACAAAAACCAAGCTCAACCATACCAAACAGACCAGGAAAAACACACAGATCGGCAGCTGCCTCCCGCCAACTCAGACCAGCATGCATGAGTCTGTTGGGCCAAGCAAAGCTCCCACTTAGGGGAAGACAGTGGCTTTCCAGGCAGAGCCACAGCCCAGTCCAGGAAGCAGCTTTCTGCACTTGGATTAAGATTTGAGGGTTAACAGGAATGTATGGTTAAGGTTAAGGACTGAATACAGACAAGCAGGCAGTCATACTACAGACAGGCTGATGAGAGTCTAGACACGCCCTCATGTCAAATCATATTTTAATATTTTATTTTTCATAACAATAGATGAGTCTGAGGCTGACAATGTAAACACACTATGAGTAAAAGGTGAGTGGTCCCAATATTACGCATGACTGATGCTAGTGATTCACCCTCTAGTGCTTCATCCTTTCATCAAAGTGGTGATCCACATTATAGGGCTCAGCAGCAAAGATGCATTCATATGCTTCTAATTTTGACCCGATGAGCTTCATCAAGCCTGTCTTTTGAAACTACACCCACACATATTAACCCCCACACTGACAAACACAGACACAGATGCACACACAGAACAAAACATTAACTGCTTGATCTCTACACCATGCTTACATTTGTGGCGTTTTTACTGCTTTCAAGTGGTTTGCTCATGTGTGCATCTGCACATACGCCCACAACTCAAGTGTCTGAATGTACCTGCAGCCTCTTTTGAGTTTTCACAGTGTTGCTCCTGATCAAAAAGCCACCACAACCCAACATCAAATGTACTCTTCTTTACTTTGCTTTTGTTTCAGTACAATGTAAATAAAACACCTTGGTTCTGAGAAGTCATCAAACTAATTGGGAATTCCATAGTGGCATTTTTTCCACTGGACACCCAATCACCTTATAAAACATTCATCAAGAAATGTTGACGAAAACAATCATACATACACTTTTTAAAATTAACTTAATACAAAACAGGACTTTAGTAAATAAAGTAAATAAAACTGAAAAGATAGAGGAAGGAAGATGCATCCTGAGATGATATACAGAGCTTTTTGTGTAAATGAGGCATCTTCCTTTTGTACACTTGCTGCCACGTTGCCTGCATTGAGAATGAGAGTCACCAACACAAGAGTAGAAGCAGTATGGAGTGAAGGAGTAATGGAGGCAGCAAGATGCATAAAAAGTCTTTGATGATGGTGCGTCTTTGTCCATATCTTCCTCTGGTGCATCCTGTCACATACCCTCTCTTTATCCATCCCCTCGTTCATGATTAGGGAGTAAATCCCTGCATCTCATATCCTTGTTGTCCCACCCTTCTTCCCTTTTCTTCCTACCCCTCTGCCCTTAACTCTCTCTAATTGCCTATTTTACCCTCTAGCTTGCCCCTGTCCCAAAGAATGGTAGATACACTAGCTCTCTGTAGACTGCTGGGAATCCATGTGGACAGGATGCGAAAGCTCATACCGTATCCGCCACGGGTCCCCAGTGCATTAAGGCTAGTGGGCCACAGTTCCTCGATGTCAGAATATCCCTGAGACATCAGACACTTCCAAACTGAGAAGATTAATCACAGAGGAACAGGGAGGCTGAACAGAGGTAGCCACTTAGGAATTTACTTAGCATAGAACTGCACTTGGGTGGTGACAGTGGCTTACAAGAAACCAGGTTAAGACAGGAAACTGAAATATGTGTTTCCCCTCACATCATGCAGTTTATTGTTGATTGATGCCAAAATTCTGAAAAACCTATATTTGTTTGTTTTTATGGTATGAAAAGTATAAAAGATTATCGCAGACTGGAGTTAATTGACTATACAGCCACCATGTTCAATGGCAGTGACCAGTACAGGCGCATCAGTAGGGCAACAATAGTTTAGACAACCAGACCGGATGGATGGATGGATGGATGGATGGATGGATGGATGGATGGATGGATGGATGGATGGATGGATGGATGGATGGATGGATGGATGGATGGATGGATGGATGGATGGATGGATGGATGGATGGATGGATGGATGGATGGATGGATGGATGGATGGATGGATGGATGGATGGATGGATACCATTATTGTTTGTATGTTTTGTCATGTGTTGAAACCATGCTCCAGACACAACATTCACAGAGGCTGTCTTTCAGCCTGTCAAATATTGTGTGTGTTCCCTTCAAATAACATTGTTTATTTTGAAAACATTAATTTAAATATGTGATCATGCTCCAGAGCCCACAATTTTTCATTAATTATTAGCGATAAAAAATGCATCTGAGTTTAATTTTTGTGAAGTATGGTCAGTATGACAGCATCACAAAAACTTCTGTTTATTGTTTATTTTACTAATAAAAGATCCTCTTCATTTAGCTAAGTTCTGTTTTCCATTTTCTTTGCTGCTTACACCACAGCTGTAGTGGCTGCAGGCCTCCTTCTCACAAGTTATGAAAGCCCTGATAACCTTTTTTTTTTATTGAATACTGAGAAAAGTACAGTTTCTGTGGCTTAGGTGTCACTAGTTCACTGTAATGGGATTTTCACCAACTTGATTTTTTAAAACTACAGCTTATTTAGAATTTATTTGGGAATTACATATGTATTTGTTGCCCTTTTCTGTCAGAACATCTAGGCCTTACAGCAGGAGAGTAACTATGTGGGGTTTTTTTTAACTTTGCACAAGGTTTAGAATTTTAAACAGATGTTTCATGCCGACTAAGGCAAAAAAAGACCGCAACCAAGGACTGATGTGTGCAGGACAATACAGGTAATGGACAGTTACAGAAGCCTAACAGCAAAGCCAACTGTCATTGCTAGTGTGTAAGCACCTCAGAAAATGACATTAATATGCTGAAAACAGACAACCAAGCTACTTAGGTGCTTGTAAATGCACTAACTGAATAAAGACTGGTTAAACAGGCTGAGAGCATCCAGGCTGCATCTGCAACAGGTGCAGAAGATAGTGAGAGAGCAGTTATGGGGTGTGTGATCTGCTTGTTGGGCAAAAACAGACCTGCTGTTTGCCCTCCCCTCAGGCCTCGTGTGTCTTTTACCCTCTCCCGCTCTCTTTTTNCCCCACCCCCCTTAGCAGCAGTAGCAACAGCCTGTGTGCTGTCTGTACATTTCTCTCTGTTTGTTTGTCTTTGTTTACTTCACAACAGCTGGGTCTGGTTTGTTCTTTTAAACCAGACTATGGGGTTCATCATTGCTGTGAAGACACACACACACACACAGAGCACAAGGGAAAGGTGTTGGCACTGTAGTTTGCAGTTTAGAGAAGAGGGAGAATAAGGTTGTAAGTGAACTTACATACTGTTTTTACTTAACAACAGCCATGCAAATTTGGATTTTTGAGGTAAATTAAGACAATAACTGAGTGTATTTGCATGGAAGAAATTGTGAAAAGTAAAATCAAGTTAATTTTATTTATATGGAAAAGAATTACAAATCACAAGTCTCTTAGGGGGGGTTATGACCCCACCACCAATACAAATTTGGACAGGAACCTGTTCCAGCAAAAAGCAGAACATCAGAACCAGAAATGTTCTGCTTTTATTTTATGTATGTGGTAGAGAAAGGGGGAGAGAGAGCACACATCATACCGTGATCCTTAATAAGTGCACTCAGTGTATGATACAAATTTCTACAAGGTGGAGATAAATACACAGCTGTCCCCGCCCTCCCTCCACATCCTTCGTTCTTTCTTTCTCCTGTCCTCCTACACATCCTGGCTCTTTCATGTGCAAAGCAGATGGAGTCAATTGACATGCTAATGAGACAAGGGCTGCTTCACAGCAGTCCTGGAGCCACAACACCACACGCGCACATTTATATACAGTGACTTGGATATCGGCATGCACATTTGAGTGGGTCCCCTCACACAAAGACACGCAACTACCCGACTACTCATCCACACAAAAACAAGCAGGCGTATGCATCATTTAAATCAAAATGTATATTACTTTTGAATAAATTGAGAGACAACAGTATTTGTTGGTGGGCTCGGACCCCACTGAAGCATGCATCATTGTGAGTGGTAAGGTATACATTAGTCTGTGTTTCTCTCTTTTCTCACAATGTTCTTTAACATTCACAACGAAATGCAATCACAGCAGCCTGCACATTCTACTCTGTGCACAGGTGAATGAGATTAGTATGAAATAAATATAA
The DNA here is from genome assembly GCA_030220045.1 of Australoheros facetus. Taxonomy (NCBI): domain Eukaryota; kingdom Metazoa; phylum Chordata; class Actinopteri; order Cichliformes; family Cichlidae; genus Australoheros; species Australoheros facetus. The sequence goes on along the minus strand of JASGAU010370496.1, from coordinate 8,057 downwards.
CACACACCTGCAAACAAAACAAGAAATGTGCAATGCTCAAGTGGCCATCAAGAGAACCAAGACTCTTCCCAGTTGGCTGCTGCACAGATGGGGCTGGAAGGAACGCACAAGAGAGCAAGAATAAGAGGTGATCAGACAAGTGAACTTCCAGCATACTGTGATGGTGTATGGACATTATCTTTTCCACATCTCTCTGCCTTCAAAGATAACTATGTTTATTACCACTTATGTGGGTATATGTATGTGTGGTGTCGTTATCATCCTCTAACTGAGGCAGCCAGCTGTGGACTCCTTGTAACTGGCCGTCGCAATAGGGGGCTTGAGTTTGAATCCACCAGCTGGCTGGGGCCTTTCTCTGTGGCGTTTTCTAAATGGGCTGTAGGTGTGAATGTTGGTCTGGCTCTCTCTCCCAGCCAATACCAATGGGAGATTTATGGAGGTCTTACTGTACAGGGGACTTATACTTCTGTGTTAAATCCGCATCACAGTTGTGTTGTAACTGCAAAGCCCCTGCAAACCCTATGCTGTAACCTGACATGCACATCCCTGGAAATGTAACTAAATGATTGGGTCAATACAACCAGGAGGTATTGTGATTGGCCTGTTCATTACAGTTGATTCCTCCTGCACATTTTTTCACCACAGTTTTTGAATGGATCAGACAATAACTCAATATGAGGACTCTTATATGTCAGCAAATTTATAGAGGGAGATTGTCAAAACTATGAGAATGGACACGAGGGAATGTACAGAGAAGAGGAAAAACTTGAGGGACAAACATGTTTGCATATGACAGAATAAAAAAATAATGACCACAACAAATGGTGGGGACCCAGGCAGAAAAAATAAAAGGTCTCGCCATTTTATTTGTTTGTATCATGTGTGGCACTGCATATAAAACACTGGGACACAACCACAAGGTAATTAACACATAAAACACCACGCAAAAGCATGAATGCTGGTAACTGTGCGGCCACTTACACAGATCACGTCGTAAGCTCTACTAAGATACACCGCAGAAGTCTAAATCAGATGTTACTGAAAAGGATTTCTGCAGTGCTCGATCACTACCGCTACACTTTGATAAGGCAAATAACAATGCAATTTTTCTCTTATAAATGTGGTGACATAGCACACAGCATGTGCCAGAAGCTCCAGCAACACTAGAGTAATGCTATTACACGTTACAAAGAAAACCAGGGGTTTGCTCTTCGTATTTTATCATCCACACGACAATGAGCAGTGTGGGTGAATATATTAGAATATAATGCAGTACTGAGTCTGTGTCTTCAATAGAACATGCTATACCAATGTTACTGGGTGAGTGCACTGAGTAGCACTTAAGGCCAGATTAACAGGTGACATTTACGAGGGTGTGAGTGTGCGCGCAAGACTGGCAGAGGCGGGAACTGAGTGATTTAGAGCTCCCTATCAGCAGACAGGAGTCAACTGCTCCCACTACTCCCCACCAGAAAGGGCAGGCTTTATAGCCAGATCCTGATATATGCCTTTGCACGCAGCAACTCTTATTTAGGAGCCCCCTGTTGAACCCTCCCCCCGTCTTCCCTGGCTCACTATTTATGAACTTATTAAAAGCCTGATTTGGTGTTATTCACAGGTTAGTTACATTTTATTGGAAATCTAATGTACTAACTACATCTGACCTGTTCCCACATTCTCTTATTTATATGCTATTTTTAGACTTGAGATTCAATCCTGAAAGAAATTACTAAGTTGGAACTAAGTAACCAACTACTTTCATTATCAATCAGATATTTTCTCAACTGAACATCAGACCAAAACCAAAACATATTTAGTTTACGATATAAGTAATTCAGAAACTGCTGAGCTACTGAGATTTTCCCACATGACTAAGATTTACAGAGAATGGTTCAAAAAGGAGAAAATATTCAGAGAGCAGCAGTTCCCCGAATGAAAATGCCTTCTTGATGCCAGAGGTCAGAGGAGAATGCTAGACTGCTTCGAGCTGATAGTAAGGCAACGGCAACTCAAATAACCACTCATTACAACCAAGGTATGCAAAAGAGAATCTGTGAATGAACAACACATTGAACCTTGAAGCAGATGGGCTCCAGTAGCAGCAGAAGACTACAGCAGGTGCCACTCCTGTCAGCTACAATTCATGTGGGCTCACCAAAATTGGGCAATAGAGAAAAATTTTGCATGATCTGATGAGTCTTGATTTCTGCTGCGACATTCAGATGAAAGGGTCAGAATTTGACATAAACAGGAAAGCATGGATCTATCCTGCCCTGCATCACAGGTTCAAGCTGCTGGTGGTGCAGTGGTGTGGGGGTTATTTTCTTGGCACACTTTGGGCTCCTTAAAACCAACTAAGCATCATTTTAATGCCGCAACCTACATGAGTATTTTTGCTGACCATGTCTATTGCTTTATGTACCCATCTTCTGATGGCTGCTTCCAGCAGAATAACACACCATGTCACAAAGCTCAGATCATCTAAAACTGGTTTCTGGTTTCTTGACGATGAGTTCACTGTACTCAAATGACCTCCATAGTAACCAGATCTCAATTGAATAGAGCACCTTTGGGATGTGGTGGAACTGATAATTCACACCATGGATGTGTAACATCTGTGTGATGCTATCATATCATTATTGACCAACATTTTTGAGGAATGTTTCCACCACCTTGTTGAATCTGTGCCACAAAGAATTGAGGTAGTTCTGAAGGCAAAAGAAGGTCCAACCCTGTTTTAGCAAGATGTACCTAACAATGTGGCCATTGAGTGTAGATGAACTAATAAGATGTGGGCAGCACAGTGATGTAGTGGTTAGCACTGTTGCCTCACAGCAAGAAGATCCTGGATTTGAATCCACCGGCTGATTGCGTGAACTGCGTGGAGTTTGCAGGTTCTCCGCAGGTCCAAAGACATGCATGTTAGGTTAACTGGTGATTCTAAATTGGTTGTAGGTGTGAATGTGAGTGTGAATGGCTGTCTGTCTCTCTGTCCAGGGTGTATACTGCCTCTCACCCTATGGCAGCTGGGATAGGCTCGAGCCCAACCACAATTCTGAATTGGACAAGCAGAAGAAGATGCTTGTCCAAGATGGATGGATGGATGGATGGCTGGATGGATGGATGGATGGATGGATGGATGGATGGATGGCAAGGACTGAATGTGTTGTACACTCTCTTAAGAACTGCACCGGCATCAAGGAGGGGTATGTTATTCTTTTTTAGCCAACATCTATAGTTGTACCATCATTATCTCCAATACCAATATAACACCAGTTTCCAATTCCATATACTCACTGGTCTCTTTGAACTAATTCATTACATGCACTTTCCCTGCTTAGTCAAAAAGATCCTAGAATGACTAAAGCCGAATGAGTCATAGTGCAATGTAGATTGTGTGCATGTTATATTTTGTGTGTGTGTGTGTGTGTGTGTGTGTGTGTGTGTGTGTGTGTGTGCGCGTGCGTGCACGGAGCTAGTGATTGGATGAGCCAGATGACAATACAGTAAGGCGTAGGTGGAGGGCAGAGGAGTGTTAATTTATGACTAACACTTAGACATAGGATCAATTGCCAGTAAATGTCTATAGGCTCAGAGTGAAGAAGACTTTAAAGCAGGGAATGCTTCAGGCATAAATGGCTTAGCGATACTTCGAATAATCCCATCCTCTGCCATCACAGACAATGCATTTTTATTTTTGTTTTCATTTCCCTTTTATATTGCTGCATCCTAGTTTTAGAGTTTATGACATGCCCCCAAATAACTGTGCTGCTTGTTTAAATTGAAAAGGTATTAAAACAACTTTAATGTGAAATGTGATTTGGAAAAGCATAAGCTAAAAAATGTTTTGTATTGTTTTGTTTTGGTCTGTTTTTTTAAATCTAAGTAAATATAAGGTGTACATCTTCAGGTTGTAGCTTAGTTTTCTGACTCCTCTTCCCTGTTGTTGCTATGATGAAACAGACCCCAGTGTGCAGATTGTTGACTCTAAATAAAACCTTTGGGACTTTGGATTGGAAACATTATCCAGCACAGGACCAGACAATGAGCACATCATGGAGGCTTTCTATCAGCACTCATTAGCTTCATCATCAATTCGATCCATGCCTTGGACACCATAACAAACACATAAAGGTGGAACAAAAATCACAAAGAGTAAACCTTTAAAGAAAGAATATTAAAGAGCTGCATATCATTGTCTTAGGATGCTGTGCCCTGGAAATGATTGCATCTCCCTAACTCATCTGTAGATAAAAAATACTCCTTCTAACTGACTCACATACACACTCATGCACACACGCAGCAAGAGACAAGCACTGCAGTTACACTTAACAACTACTTTAAGAATTGGCAGCAGTTTGCAGGGATAGCAATTGCATTAAGGGTACTTATGGTAATAATATTGCATTGTACAGTAATAGTAACTGTAAAAATTGGTAATCTCTCAGGTCTACCATTACACATCAGACAATTTGGATAGTGAGCATAAGAGTATATTTATTTATATTCTGCACTAATTTCCATTATGAGCTAAATCAATGTAACAATGTAAACATTCATTTTTCAAAACATACCAGTGCATTTAGTCCTGTCCATTTTGTTTTTTTCAGGGCTACTCCCATTGAAATAAGTAATATTTTTGATCCATTTGAAAAACAGGCCTCTCTTGTAGCATCTTGTAACATTTTATTTAACATTTTTCACCAGATTTGAAGATCAAGGGTCAAGATCTCAATATTATCCCCAAGGAACACATTGTTATGCAGTCAGCAGAAATCGCAAAGCCATCAAACACAATACAACAATTTGACAGTAAATATAAAAAAACAGGATTAAGCAACATTAATACTGAGATCAAAATGAATTATTTTAAAGACCCGTGGCACCTGCGACAAATGAGATTTTGAGTATGACAGTCCTGCATGTTGGCATTCTGTATCTTCGGTTAGATGGAAGCAACCTAAACTCTTCTAAGAATGGGTGGCTAGGATCAACCAGGATAGACTGGGCATTCTTCAAATTCCTATCGGTAAACAGGTGAGGAAGGTCATTCAGTGTTACACCTGCAATTTTGCTGCACACTGCGATTACACCTTGAAGTCTCTTTTTCTTTCTTAGGTTCAGTGACCCCATATCAGCTGAAAAAAGAGACTGTATGAACAGATTCATTTAAACAGGAATAAAACATTCTCATAAAAGTGCTGTGGACATGAATACCATGAAGCTTGCAGTAGAAGTGCATATACACTGGTGAGCTTTTCTTACAGACAACATCCACCTGAAGCACAAAGGTCAGCCTATTATTGATTATAGTACCGAGGTATTTAAACTGCTGCACAAACTCAACAGCCTGGTCCTTTATCATTACAGGAGAGATGGTCATAGGATTCTTTCTAAAATCCACAAACATCTCTTTAGTTTTTCATGTATTAATGTCCAAAAGGGACAACTAGCAGAGCTCTGTGAAATCTGTGAAAAATTGTTTGCTATTGTTTGCTATTAGGAAAGTCAAATATACTTTCCATCATGTATTCACCTTTGCATGATTAGTTAGTTGAGAAACCTATGATATGCACTGTACTGCATGTTTAAAACTAAAACAAAAATTGTTATATAGTGCATTTATAACAGCCATCCTATGGTTAGCGGATTAGCTTTCTGCTTTTGTGATCTGACGACTCAACAGCTCAAATGAAGCCTTGAAGGATTTTGTGGGACAATAAGAGCTGCTGGGGCGCACGCTGTTTCCTCTTGTACTTGTGCTCTGGTGAATGGGCTAATCCCAGTTTAGATTACATCACAAAGTGTCAGTTATAATGTTTGATGCACACATGTGTATCATTCAGCACAGATCAATGAACCAATGTCAGGGCCACAGAGAGAATACCTGCTAACTTATGGCATTTGTTAACACAGTTTACCTTTTCAGTGAGCTCCCATTAGAAGTCCTGTGATGGTCACCTGTGCAGTAACACAGCTTCCCAGGCAGAAGTGGCACAACACTTCTCTCAGCAGCTAAGTAAGCTCAGCATTTGCCTGGGAAAGAGTTTTTTTCCTCTCCCCTGGGCTCTGTGAGAGCTCAGAGATTTCCAAACCACACAAACTGGAGATTGTAAATGTAGGCAGGCATGATAGCATGTGTGTATGAATGTATGTCTGAATGTTTACATGCCTCCCACAGGGGTGGAGGTCTGTGTTTTGACAGTATTAGGTGTGCAGACTTTAATCTCCCCTCCTCCTCTACTCTCTTTCCAAGTCATGCATTCAAATGAAAATATCGCAGAGAGACAAAAAAGGCCAACCTGTGAGTTTCCAAAAATGAAGAACCCTGCCCTTTACATAAATAATCTGACTTGTTGTATTTGACTAATGTATGCTACTATAAACAATCACACAATAGGCTCGTGAAACTCCAAGCACGGGGCAGATGGAGCACAGATTAAGAAAATATTTAAAGTATGTGTCTGAGTTAATGTTAACTTTGGCACCCAACTTTTATGCAGTCTTAATCTTAGTCTCTTGTATATATGTTTCAGTCACATTTTAGTCCTCTGATTTTCGTTAAAGTCAAAATGTTTATTAGATAACTGAATATCACACCACCACGTTCATGTACAAATATTAAATATTTGTGATGTTCTTTTTGCTTTTTCTTCATATTTTGAGGAATGAGATGTTCCCATACTTATTTGCAGATACCACGGTTACATCTATGCTTATTTTTTTGCCAAGGTTAATGAAGAAGACACTGCTTACAATGTCTATATCCATCTGTAGAAAAAACAGATAAGCTCACCTTAGTAAATCCAGTTAATATTTTTCAAATCCTGGAGTTTGCATGGTCTCCCTGTGTCTGTGTGGGTTTGAATGAGTGTGAATGGTTTGTCTGTCTCTGTGTGTGAGCCCTGTGACAGATTGGCAACCTGTCCAGGATACCCCACCTATGGATGGATGGATGGATGGATGGATGGATGGATGGATGGATGGATGGATGGATGGATGGATGGATGGATGGATGGATGGATGGATGGATTGATTTTCAAAACTGCTTTCACTCAGTAGCCTCTTTCATGGTTCTATTTTTGACTTTTAGGTTATCTTTGGATTAGGTTTCTGTTATTGTTAGCATTTAGTGTTCTACTCATATAGTTAATTCCTTTGTGTTTACAAGTCTTGTGTTTCTACCCCTGTTATTTTGTGCCTTCAGTTATTAGCTTTAGTTACTGATGACATAAGGTTTGTATTTAGTTTGTTCCCCTTTGTTTTCACTCTGTTCCTCCTTCTGTCTTGTCACTGTCTTTCAGCATTTCCTCATCTCTGTCTCCATGTCTTCTTGTCTTCCTGCTTTCTTTAGTTCTTTAGTTACTTCCTGTCTTTACTTTTTAAGGTTTAGTTTTCCGTCATGTTGTGTAGCTTTTCTTCCTGTCCCGGCCCTCCCTGATTGTCTTCAGCTGTGTTTTAGTCTCCACCTGTCTCCTCTTTCCTCATTACCTCTTGTGTATATTATCGCAGTCTTCCTTTTGTCATTACTTGTGTTGTCCACATAGCTGTGTGCTTCCTAGCTCTATGTTCCTGAGTTATACTGCTAATATGCAAGGGCGTAACTTTGGGTCCAACATTGGGGGGGTTAACCCTTATGCCCTCCTCGGCCATTTCTGTACATTTTTTTCAACTTTTTTTTCATTTGGTAATCATTTTGACTGTGTAGCAGCTAGTGGCATGATTTTGTGCAGGAAATGTTCTTTTTCATTAAATTTTTGAAATCTAATGTTTTTTACTCTTACATGTCATTCATACTCTTGTGGTGCATTTTGCACCCCTCTGGACACCTTCATGGCAAAAATGTACACGCACTTAGAAACTGCTATTTGCTTTTTTTGCTTTTTTTTTCCTAAATCACTTAATCAACTTCAGACCTACTCAAAAATACCAAACAATCAATCATTTTCAGGATATCAACCCTTTAAATGCCAGTTTTATGATGTCACACACTCTTGGGGGTCCCCTGGTAGTCACATGGCTCCATAATATAACTGGCAAAAATACAAGAATTTCAT
>JASGAU010370490.1:0-12241 GCA_030220045.1 Australoheros facetus | reverse complement strand
AGACAATAGGTGGTGTTACAGTATACTGATACTGTAAAACTAGGTCAGTAAGACTTTTCAACCTGATGTCCAACCCTATTCACGTCTTAATAGGAGGGCAATCCAAAGCAAGTGAACCCCAGAACCTCTAGCCTTATTTGTTTCTATGCGATTGCTTTTGTTTAGCTTCTTGTTCCATTTCAGGTTTTTTCAGCTACATCCTCGTAAAGCCTCAATTCATCTTATTTAGAAAGGAATGGATGATCCCCATTTGTCATGTTGATAAAATTATGCAAATGACAAAAGGCATTAATAGATAGCAATGGCGAGGCACGTGGTTAATGGATGAGATGCCAGCACTGGGCATTCTACAGCAGGACAGCCGCTTTCAGGTTACCTGACAGGGGCACTAAGGGAAAATAATTGGCTTTTCCAGTGCAGGGTCCACATGCAAATACAAGCAGAGTGACATTATATACCTTCACTGTCTCACAATGTCATCATTAGCATTAGTCCTAGTGGCAGAGGAGTTTGATTTCTGCTCATGTGAGTCTCAGGCCATGGGCATTAGTGGCTCTCAAAAGCGATACAAGCTATGCAGTATTAAACACATGCAGAGGCAAGGGCAAGAGGTTGGTCCAACTGTGTTTGTATTCCTATACCACACAGTTCTGCATGTGTGATGGGAAGCTTCACAGCCTGCAAAAGATTATTGAATCCCTAGATAAACCCACAGGTTCACAAACTGTACAAGTAATTGTACAAAGATGGATTTTCTTCTGATTTGCGCATTCAGCATGTGGTTTGCACAGGAAGAATTTAAGCTCAAATAGTCTCTGTCATGCATGTTGTGTGTACAGGTGAGTGTTTGTGTGGGTGCAGTTCAAGGCAGTGATGCATGCGAGCATTTCCTGTGCATATGAATAAACACTGCATTTGATGGAAAATAGCTTCAGCACTCACTTCTCACTTCATGCTAAGCAGACATGCAGAGTGAATGAAAGACTATTGATTTTATCTCTTTGTGGGATTGTCCAGTGGGTGAAAATTGACTGCTATTAACCGACTAACTGTATACTGTATTACTAACACAGTCTGAAACCTGAGCTGCTTACTAGGCCTGCTTTAAAAATATTATTTTAATGACTCAGAGTCTGGATTTAGTGACATTGAAAACAGACTGCAGGTCTACTTACCAAAGAACATTATTTCCCAAAAAAAACACTAAGTTTTTTTGGTGGCAAAGAGTTTGGTCATTTACTGATATACCAATTCCAGATATATTCTGCCTTCTGTTTTGTTACTGGTTTCTGTCTGAATTATAAAACATTATAAAATCTGGATGTCAGAGTACAAGCAGCAATCATCACAAATACATCACAAAAATTAGAAACGAGTCGGGGGNCTATAGCGACAGCAAACAGAGTATTGTGAAGTTTGACAATTGTATGAAAAAAAAAAAAAGCATTGCAACTCTGCAAACTTTGCCTGTTCCCTGAGTACAGAGATAATGTGCACATGTCAATGCCTTGATTTGTGTGAGCCCAACAGACAGCTATTAAATCGTTTCTGCAGCTGGTGACAGGCTTCCAGCTGGGAGGAGAGACAGAATCACTAAACATAGGTTGACAGGCTTCTTTTTTCTTCTCTTTCTTTTATTCCGCTCTACTTTCTCTGTACTTTTCATGCACTATCCATCCATCAACCTCAACATACATCCCTCCCCTCTGTTCTACCCTTGGTATGTTTCTCTGTTGCTCTCCTTCTCCCATCTTTTTTTTTTTGACTACTTTGCAACTTACTATATTTTTCATTACCATCTGTCCTCCCCTGACCTTTCTAACGTCCCTTCTCCCTCCTGCTCTGTCTGACACACCCCATCCAACCATCCTTTCTTCTACCCATCTCTCCGTGTCACTCTTCTTTAGCTCATGCAGCAGCAGGCAGCCATCATGGCAGCAAGCCACGGAGGTTACCTCACACCTAGTGTGGCTTTCCCTGCCACACAGATCCACCAGATGGGGGCACTCAACATCAACAGCCTCCCGCCCACCCCCATGACCCCGGTGTCGGGTGAGTTTCATCAAACCCTGGGTGAGCACTCAGTTTCATTCCCTTTCCTCTTGCTTATGTTTGTTTATTTGTACCAGGCCAGTGAGGGGAGCTTATGCTTTAATGTCTGTATGTACATTTACATGTTAGTCTTTGTGTGCACAAAAGAGAGAGAGAGAAAAAAAACTACAAATGCATCACAGCCAAAAAATAAATAAATAAAGAAGGAGTGCCTGCTTACTGGTAATCCAAAATTATTCCTCTGGAGAGAAAAACGAGAAAAAAAGATGAAAAAAACTACATTCAGTGGGATTTGCATCTTTATGTTGTTTGTGAATGCTAACAATATTTTGGGTTAGTGTAGCAGCAGCAGAATAAGGAATATCACTATATAAGTTTACAGATAAGCCACTAATTTCCACGTAGTATTTTGACCTTGTGCTTTGAACCCCTTGTGCATGATCTGCATGCAGTTGGTTTTGTTTTCCATAACAAACACCTCCTATGCAGATACATTACAGAGGAAAGAGAATGACTTTGAAATACCTACCCACTGCTTAACATTTGCTTATTCAGCAGTGTTTCATTTTTCTTGAGACAGAGAGAACTTCAAGATTCTCCACTCAACAAAAGCACGAGCCAAAATAAATAATACAGTAGCAAAGTCTTTGTTGTGCTCCCCTCATCTACTTTGCCAACACTGCAGTATTGAGTTTTTAAGGTGATGTCTTTGGTAACTTTAAACCAGTCAGTGTGAGCATCATCAGCACAACAAGGCCTGTTTTAGATTTTCTTTATAGACATCATAAGAATCCCATTTCTGCAGAAATTGCTGTACTTTATCAAATTCTTGCTGAACTGCAGTTTATGTCGGGGGAAAATAAGTTGGTATTTTTTTTTTTATTATTTACAAATCCTCCATCGTCTAGCTTAACACAATCAACAGTCGGTTGAATTAATATGTGGGAAAATGAAATGCTATAAACCCTTCTTAACTCATAAATTTACCCTTTAAAATCAATTTATATGTGTGTCTAAAAAGTGAAAGAATGGAGCATGGCAGTGGGCATATGTGCTGTATGTGTAAAGCATAATTTTCAACTTCAGCTAATATATCTAGAGAGAAGACCCATTTGTCAAAAATGCACAGTGATGCTTTCAGTGCAGTGTGTGCACTTTTGGGGTGGCCGTAATCAATCTGAGACAGTGATTAAACATAGAGCTAAGTGTTGCTGAGAAACTCATATTTTGATGCGTACAGCTCTGACAGTACTTGAATTCACGTCTTTGTGTTCAGCATGCATACCTGTATTTTGCAACACAATAGTGCTGATGAAAGATGGTGCAACTGAAAAGCAAGGGACTTCTCTCTCTCTCCTTCCCCCTCTATCTCGCGCTCTCTCTCCCTCTATCTGTGTATGTGTGTCAGTCAGGGCGTGTGTTTGTGTGAGAGGGCTTTGTCTCGTCTAACTCTATTGTTTGTGCTGTTCTCTTTTTGCTCTTCAGTTTCTCAAAATGAAAATCTCCAAAGGAAACAATGCTGATTTTGCTTTTGTTAGTAATCTAATGTTGAACGTTCATATTAATTCTTGGGCAAAGAGTAGAGAATAATATGTCCGTTGCTTTGGGAGATGGCGAGAATAAGAAGAGTGTCTTTAAGCCCGTGATGTGTATGAAGTGGTGCTATTTATGCAATGTTGAACATGCCTTTTTTGCGAGCTTGCACTCACTGATTAACTTTTATTATTGCATGTAATACATTTTTAATCCCAGAGAGAAATCATCGATTTCATGAAGTTCAAAGGAGTGTCATTAATATAAAATATCTTATTTCCCCTTTCTTCATTCATTAATTTGAGTGTGGCTGTCAGCAGCTGCAGGAGTGGTAGTCTAGCTTGCTGCTTTGGTATACACAGCTATTTTCTCTCTCCTTTTTCACACTTGTGGCTATGACTTATTTAGAGTTCATTGAATACATAACGTTACTGGCAAGGCTGTCTGTATAAGTAGGCCAAGAGACTCTGACACTACTGAGAGACTGTAGGATGTCTACCACGAGTCAGTGGAATTATTCATTGTAATATCAGAATCTGTTTTTTGGGGTCTGGGAGCACAGTGCTTCTCTGCTTCAACAGTGGTTTAATTTATGCATTAAGATGTCTCATCAGCTTAATAAAATTCTGACATTTGGCAGTTGTGTACAAAAGCATAAAAGGTAGAAAGGTTAATGTCCCCCTTCTTTCTGAAATGAGAGCTATTACCTATTGATAGCCACACTGCTGCCTTTCTAGGTAACACATACTGCTCTGCATTAACATAAAGCACCAATAATGGCTTAATAGATGAAAACCCCTCCTGATCTTGGGGTGAAAATGTGACACCAGTCTTTTATTTAAATGGTCTGCATAACCTCTGCAACATACCAAATCTTGTTTGATAGAAGACTGAAGTACAAAGAGGCTCTGAGGTTAAGGGTGTTACCCTGAAAACAATGAGACATCCATTTGATCAACAGATGCAAAGCATTTAAGCTTGATGGTGCATAAGCCGTTTGCCAGATGGTTCAGCTGATTAGAGCATGTATCCTTACAATGATGCATGATGATGCTTTTTGAAAATAATGTTCACCAGGTGCCGCTCCCTGAGTGCTGCAGAAGAAATAAAAGTTAAACAAAACAAGGGAGAGGGGGAGAGAGAGAGGAAAAGCTGGATTAAGAGGAGGAGGAGAGAGAGACAAAGAGGGTGAGGGAGGAGAGGAAGGAGAAATGGAGAGAGATGTGAATCCCGCTGGGTATATGTGGTGAGGAACACACAGTGTCAAGAATGCTTTGTTAGGATGTGAGAAGTGTGTAATCAAAGTCACTCTAATGTTCTGTTGCATGGTGCTGCTCTACACTGAAGATGTGCATGCACAAGTGCATATTACACAAAGTATAGTGCAGATGCTCCGCAGCACGAGACAGCCCCCCCATACACTTACAGCCAGCCTGAATGTGCCACAACATCCCTGCTGGATTCAAACATGGTTACACCATGTATGGGTAACACTTGCATAGTGACAAGCACTGGGAAACTAATGAGCTGTTTGATGTGACATTTCTAAATGGCGTGGTTGTACTGATACATTATTTGTAAGGCGTAATTCTAACACAAACATTCAAAGGACAGTAAGTGCAGATATGTATTCAGAACAAAACATCATCTATCCTTCATGTTTAGAGTAGTACATCACATCCAGTTGGAAGGCATTGCTACAGTCTGTTCAGAGCCAAATGAAACAGCTGGAAAGATGAACACCTGTGTCCCCCAAGTGATGGTGTGACCTCGAGCTTTCAGCCTTTCTTAGTCTGGAATGCTTTCACTCTAAGTGCTTTTGTTAAGGCTTTGAATATGTCTTTCCAATATAGTTTCAATATTAATTTTAGGTTGAAGGGCGAAGGTATCAACCTGAACAAAAACTGACTTATTGTTCAAGTCGATACTTTAGCCCCTTGGCACCTTGTGTGACGGACAAATTGCCATAGTCCCTCAGATGCAAAAGCTCCCCCTCAGGCCTTCAAATGGAAGCCATGCCTCTTGCATCAGAATCATGACATTTTGCAAAATTAGAAGTGAGCAAAAGGTAGCCCATTTTTTTTTGTTGCCTTCAAGTTTGTTCAGAGGCCACAGCCGCCGCTCTTGCCTTGACCAGATTTGATCTGTGCGAGCAAAACCGGTGTGCACGAGCAGTGGAGCTTCACGAGCTGCCCAGCTGTTCTGCTCAGGGATCTGAAAGTCAGGCACATTGCTTTAGTCAGTGCATTGCATGCATATTAGCCTTAGAAGCAGAGCAGAGAAAAGTAGAGGCTTAATAGTGTAGAAACTTTTTTTTTTTTTTTTTTAGTAATGATTGATTGTTCAAGTTTCACATAATCTTGTTTTAATATCAGCTGAAAATAAATCACAAATATTTTGTAATCATGTTTGGTATAAAATGGAGTCAATTAAGAATGCATATTATAAGATTATATATTTACAGGCTGAAATCCTTTTTTCTGGCTGCTCACGTTGCTCATTGTGGCGTGGCAGGGAAATAATTGTGTGGTCTGATGTGTCTGTGTATACCTACCTTAAAGGCTTGGAGGCCTCTCTTTGTTATCTGTCCAGCTCAGTACTTGGGGAACTTGTTTCATATTTGAATAGCAGTTTGGAGGAAGATTTTGTGCAAGAAGGTGCTGCTGAGCCTAGAAGGAGAGAGTGCAAATCAGTTTGGAAATAGATTAGGAACGTGGTGCATTGCATATAACATATGGTTGGGGGATCCATTCAGTATTTGTTTTTCTTTTTTATGAATTTTATCAAGCACACTAAAGTGAGTACTAAGTGAAGCACCCTCCAAGACACTACAGATATGTGCTTTGCAGACTGTGGCTTAGCTAATCATGTTCAGTCAGTTATCCCCATGATAACGTTGATTAGGTGTTTGAACTTTTACAGTCAGCTGTTTGTTTCCAACAGATGCTGGAAGCATGCTTTACCTCAGGTGTATTATGTGTTACATCCCAGTCTGCGGTTGAATCTTTCCAGCTTTTCTCATTTATCTATTATTTCCTGTTTTTATTTTAATACCACTTGTCTTATTTCATATATCTTTACCTCTCGTCCTCATGCGTTTTTGCAGTAGTGTGATTGCCTGACCCAACATTTTATCTCCTGTGGTAACTAGACCTAGCTTTTTGTGTCTTGAAATTTACCGTGTGTGTGTGTGTGTGTTTTGTTGGTGTTCCACTCCTTTTGAGTCTTTCTTCTGTTGGAATGTAATTCATTTCCATATACTGACTATAATAAAACTAAAGTAGCCCCAAGATCTGGACAGTGAAGCTGATGTGGAGGTTCCTTCAACTTGCATTCTTCCCAATGGCCAGCAGAGGTTGACTCCTCTAGTTGCAAAAAGAAATTAGTGCATAGAATTTTATGCAGAAACGACCCTGCTTCTCACTTGGTTTATAATCTCATTGCAAATTTTCTCAATCACCAAGTCTCAAGTCTTATTTAATACAGAATTGTGTTTGTTTTGTAAGTTATTTAAAATAAAATAGACCATAAAGCAATTTTGATTTGGGACCTCAAAATCTTATCAGTGGCAAATCACTATGTAGGAGTGTCCATAGTGGCTGTGTCCATCTTTTTTATAGTTTATGGTTGTTATATCATTGAATTTCAACTTTTATTTTTATTTTTTTACCCTGGTATTTATTTGGTTATTTGTTTGGGCTCACTGCCATCTAAGCGTTGCTGTTACATGGCTGATCAGAGTTGTGTCATCAGCATACACATGCATTCTCATAACCACTAAGGAGATCATCAGTGGCGATGACGAGCAAAGGGGGAAATTTCACAAATAATTAGCACACTGATGCAAATTTGTTTTTTATGTGCTTTGAAATATTCACTAGATGAAAACTTGTATTAAACTGAGTAACAATAAAACACATTCATTTGTTTTGTGTCACACTTGATTTGCTTCATACTTATTTATTTCTTATCTAAAGGGCAGGATTCAAAGTCACAGATCTTCTTAGAATCGCAGCTGGACTATGAAAAGCTGCCCTCCCCTTCACAATATTATTCACGGAGGACAGACATTTTCTCTTTGATTCTAAATGCGTCACATTTTAAACCAGTTAAATGAAAGCATCTGTTTTGAGTGCTTATTACTTGCTCCAGCAAAAGACAGTCCTGCTGGTAACGACTACACTCTCCAGTATGGGTATAGCATTCTTTGTTGATTTGAATATATAATTAGCATAATAAATACTTCTGTTGCATGTGAAGGCTTTTTCTTAGCAGGGAGCAAATCAACTGCAAATCTAAAAAGAAGCTTTCAAGAAGATGAGAGTAATTTTGCTTCTACAACATAAGTATATGTATTGGACATACACATAAGCATAGTGTTTAGCAGTCCAGTATCTCTTTGTGAAGTAGTTCAGAGCTAACTGCGTGTAATCTGCTGTCCTTTAGCTTTGTATTCACCTATGCCAGAGTGAAGAACAACATGCCATTACGGGCTGATACATGCCACACATCCTGACAGCCACATGTATATCAGCACTCTTGGGTATGTATTGTAAACAGGCCATGAATGCAATTTTCCACAGTGCAACAACTGTAAGTCCACTGAGGTATAAAAGGAAAAGGAAGGTTATTTTCTAGTTCAGGGGAGTTAGTAATATTACCCCTTTTAAACTGAGGAGAATATTTTTTTAGGGTAAACACATGTTGGATATTGGAAGATTGTGGCATTGAGGCTAAAAAAAAAAGCTATACTGGTACATAAATAGCTGTTTTAATAGCGACTTTTCCTTTTTCCATATATCATAACATAATCTGTGTCTAAACACACCAATAACAAAACTACTGTGATGCAATTCAGTTATTGTGTCATTCAGTTATTGCGTTTACATGTGCTACTCTTTGTTAGTTTATTAGTGTTTATTAGACTTGTGCCGATTCCCTGCTGTGGCATTCCTAAAATGATAAACTGACTGGACTCAGTGGCTGGACCCAGTCTCCTACTTTTGTCATGTGGTTTACTTTTCTAAAGATGTCATGTTTCACTGTTGACCCTGGAACTTATGAAATTGCACATAAGGGGTCTACGCTACTCCCTAGAACCTCTGCCGCTACTCCTACTATCACTACACAACTGCTGCAAATACATAGACATGTGCTCCCACACCATGGCTAAGCCTTGGAAAATGAATTTGCCTGATGATGGAGAGGGTGCATTATCTGGTGGTACAGTAGAGTGCGTGTGGCCTGAGCAGACTAGCTGTCTCTAGCCCTCAGAATAGGAGCGGCGCTCTCCTGGGTCCTGGTAGGAGAACGGGCTGAAGCTGCAGTCTAATTCATCACAGCTCTGCTGGAAACAAGCAATCGTGGGGAGGCTTCATAAAAATAAATAAATAAATAAATAAAAGGAAACCATTGCAAAAGACACAACAGCTCTCATTGGACTGGGGCAATTCCCATGATCACTGCATCTGCCTCCTCCACTGTCAGCTTCCTCATGGCTAAAATGCTGAGACAGTGAGAGAAGATGGAGAATAAAACAGAGTAGGAGAGGGGAGAAATGAAAAGAAAGGCACATTAAAAGAAAAGAAAAGAAAAAAAATCAAGAAACGTAATCCAAAGTAGCTGATATAACTCAGCAGTAGGAGGTTTCAGCTGGTGATGTACAGTGTTGGTAGTGATGTAGTGCTTTTGTTTAAGACCCCACCTCTGGTGACATACAGCATCTTTATGTTTGCACTGGCATAAATCTCAGCGTATGTTTTGCATGATCAGGTTGTGATTGTGTACCCTTTCTGTTCTACTCATAAGAGGTCCCCTTATTGAGGTCCCAGATTGTGGAAATATGGTGTGCTGAAGGGTTTCTGTGACAACCTGGGCTTTCTGTCCAATCAGGATGAGGGTTTCTAGATTGAGAGGTGGTCCTCAGGGGAGCTATACTTCAATGAGCTTGGATGCTTTGCCACAGAGAAGCCCTTTTAGAGAGACCATCACAAAGTGAGATTCTGCTCAGAATGGGTACTTTGACGTCCCCAGCATAATTGGAAGCACTTTCTAAAGGAGGGTCCTTTTTAAAATGCATTGAATGACAGAGAACACGGAGCATCCAATTTTGATTCCACTCATGAACCCTTCTGCAGCTGCCTTTCAGGCATGTGCCATATATGTTATGACCCACCCATTTGTCAAACTGCCAACTGTTGTTCTTTTGTCTTCTTGTTTATGATGTCTAAAAGCAGGAAACATCTTTGTGTATTTGCTACCTGCTCATTCAAGCACATCTCCCCCTGTAATCTGCTTCTATCTAGTCCAGATCTATTTCTTCTTTTTCTTTTTTTTTTTTTCCTAAGAAGTTGCATAGTGGTTTCATCATCTTGAGCAGTACGAGCCAGCAGGGTATCGCACAAACACTACAGACAGGCTCATTTTTCACAGGTTGACTCCCCAGCTATCCTGCAGGATGTGTCATGACAAACGGCAGATATGTGACAAATTCACGTCACACCCGTGTCCTTGAATTAGAGAGAAGACACAGTGTAGCTTGTGGTCACGAGCTTTGTGCGTTTAATGTGAGCGTGTATGTGTGTGCATGCGCAACTGTTTTTCTCTGTACATAATAAGAAAAAACATGTCTGTATGCCTGCTACTATATGTCTGAATGCATTATAACTGTTGTAGTGTTATGCATAGAGATTGCAATAAAGTGCTCAACAGCTAACCTTTTTCCCAGCAGGCCTCAGTTCTCCACCAGCCAACATCACCACCTCCGCCGTACCCAGCATCGTCACACCCATTGTCAACGGATTCACAGGCATCCCTCATCAGCCCAACGGACACCCTGCCGTGGAGACCATGTACACCAACGGCCTGCCGCCCTACTCCACCCAGAGCCCCACTGCTGCTGACACCCTCCAGCAAGCCTTCACTGGTGTGCAGCAGTACACAGGTGAGACACAGAATTGTTTTGTTTACTGTTCTGTTATTCTGAGGGTTCATACTCGCTTGTAAACACTAAATGAGTAGCAGCTATGAGATAATAACTGCAGGGTATTTAGTGTATGAGTAGTGTGAGATGGTATGTATTCAGATAGTGTAGGACAGTGCCTTAGAACAAAACATCAGAGAGCCTTTGATTACATGTGTTACGCTTGTGTGATCGACCTTAAGCATCCTTGACACCATTCTCTGTGGGATCCCTCTTTTTGCACTCGTCTCTCCCACATTCCCTCCTTTCTCCTTCTACCGCTTCACTGTTTGCAGCGATCTACCCAGCCACTACACTGACTCCCATTGGCCAAACACTGCCCCAACCACCACAGGTCATCCAGCAGCAGCAACAGCAGAGAGAAGGTGAGGGTGAGAGAACATTATTGCTTTTACACTTCACATATCTCATACCCTGTAATGGATAAACAAGGAGATGAGCACGAGAGACCAGTCTTGCTTTTACACTGTACACACTTCATTTTGAGTCTTGTTGTATGTACATAAAAATGTAACAGCGAGAGAAGAATATTACTTTAACACCAGACTCATTGTGTTTAATGCATAAATAGAGTGGAGTGTCTGAGACAGCAGTATTACTGTAAACAGGTCCCATCTCATCTTAGACATAGTAAAACACTGGGATTGATGGAGAGCATAATTATATAAAATATTGCTCATGTTTTTTCATAAGTAATAACATATCTAATGAAATACTCAGCTGTGATAATAGTGCTGACGAAACCGACAGTATATGGACAAAATTAATGAAAATATGAAACGCATGGTCACTATTCAAAGTAATTTGCAAGGGGAAGATTTTCATAAACTCACATTTTTACAAAATAACAATGCATAATGTATATTTTAATTATTATTTCAGTCTGTGTCCAATGTATGTTGGAACTGTGAAGATACGTCTGAAGGAAACATACGAAGTAATCATAAACATGAGAGGATACATTTTTTTCTCTTTTAAATACATTCTTGAGTATTTTGGTAAAGTATACCCAAGCAAGTTCAGAGGAGTGAAGAAACTGTTCACTATAACCACAGACCTTTGAAACCACCACTGGTCTGGTGATTTCAGTACTACATATCCATTTAATTTGCAGAGTGGAGATGTAAATATTAATTTAGACTGTATTGTCTATATCTGCCAAGAATCAGCAAATCAAGGCAGAGAGCTTTCAATTTGTTTTGTATGTTAAAGAAAAATTATGGGGTTTTATTGGGTTTTTTTTATGACTGATAGTGTCACATATGAATGGGTGAGCATGTCCAAACTTTTGTCTGGTACTATATGTCTGAGACAGTTTTTTCCACATATTTTGTATTTATTTTAGGCTCAGAAAGACAAATTGACTGCTGTTTCTCTCTCTCTCTCTCTCTCTCTCTCCCTCTCTCTTTATGCATCCAGGTCCAGAAGGCTGTAACCTGTTCATCTACCACCTGCCACAGGAGTTTGGAGACAATGAACTCATGCAAATGTTTCTGCCCTTCGGTACCGTCATTTCCTCTAAGGTCTTCATGGACAGGGCAACCAACCAGAGCAAGTGCTTTGGTGAGTCCCTCACTGCAACACACACACACACACACACACACACACACACACACACACACACACACACACACACACACACACACACACACACACACACACACACACACACAC
>JASGAU010370481.1:0-17734 GCA_030220045.1 Australoheros facetus | reverse complement strand
CACACACACACACACACACACACACACACACACACACACACACACACACACGCGTGAACGGGACCACCGTTAATCTGTCACCCAACTGTGTTTCAGTGTAAAGCCTGCTCTCACAAAAGTGCCACAAACCTTTAAATGAGTCTATAAACCGTTCTTCCAGGAAGGGCTTGTCTCTGCAAGTCACGATGTGCACCAGGGCATCTTGCTTAGGATTCACTCGCTTGTGCCGGTTTTCCATGACGGCTGGAAAAATCTGCTGAGCACAGGAATTATGTAAAGACAATCTAGGGTCATTTTTATTTAAGTATTCAAATTTCTCATTAAACAGCAGCACACAACATGGGACGTCGAGGTGTGTTTCCAGTGTGAATATACACCAAAACACACCTGAGATGCTAAAATAAATAATGTTACGCGCTCCAGATTCATATCGGTGTCATCGTTAATTTGTGTTCAATAAATCTTTTAAGCAAGACCCTTGTGTGGACTGACTCCTTGTCACATTCATTACACTCATCCCTTTAATGTACTTACTGCCAACATGTTCGACACGTGCTTCCACTCTTGGTGGGAAAAAAAACCTTGGATCTCCCCGTTACACTGTATCAAAGCTCCAAATAATAACAGTAAATTCTCAGCTGTAATAAATGTGTACCTGAAGCACACCTTTTCTAAAACTCAGTGTAATATTTGTGCATTCAAATGTCTATTTTATTCATTAAACTGTGAATTAAGGTACAAGATTGCATAAATACTCAAAAAACAAACTCTAGGTTAAAAATATGTAATTAAAAGAATGCATGCAGGGAAATGCATCTAAAGTTCTTGGATAGATAATCATTTTGCTATTTTCAGTACACTGATATAAAACCCAGATTTTATGTTTGGTTGAGGTAATTAAAACCTATTTCATGCAGGCCTGTAATAAATTACTATTTTCATATTTATGGTGGTGTAAAAAATTTACAATAAATCTGAAAGTAGTGGAATAACACAATAACACCGCTTTGTCAAACCAACAGCCCAAAAAGTTCACAATAAATGTGAATTAATAGAAGGAAAAGCAGGAAATCTGCAAACTTAAAAGTTTCTGCTCGCATGAAAGTAGATCCTGATATCTTATGGGGCTGTTTGCGTAGATCAACGTACAACAGACCATCATATTGTACGAGCTGTTCACGTCTTCTGAGCACAGATACACATCTGTAATGTAAATTAATGCATACATAACTATGCTACATTACTACATGTAATGGGCTGCATGAAAAGTGTTTCCACCTTAACTGTACTAAAGCAGGATGAAAAAAGTGACACAAAGTCAGTTTTATAGACATTACAAGGACCTTAAACTTGTACTTTAACAGTAATTTAGTAATTAAATAACATTCCAGCTCTGTATGTGGAAGTTTTTCCAAGTTTGCTCAGTCAATTCCTAAGTTTGTTCTACATCTGGCTCATGTTTACATGATGAAGTTGCACACATCTTGCTAGCATCCTAACATTAACTAGCAGGTGAGGAGCAGACTAGCAGTGGTTTGCTGGCTCTTTACCCGCTGCTTTTGACCTAGCTAAATGTAATTCACGATGTGCATCGCTTTCACGCCAAGTAACAGTTACCTCCGCTTCAGTGTCTCCAAGAAAAACCGAGAAGAGCTGCAAGAGTAGCTAACACAGAAGCGGCCATCTTTCTTCCCTTTCGTCTGCGAGAGATCACGTGACAATGAAGCGGCGCGATCTGGGAGGAGCGGTGGCATCTCCGGCCAATCAGCAGCTGAAACGTTTGTGATTGACTGCAGTAGCAGCGAATCAGCAGTCGCGATCGCCTCGGCCACCAGGAGCAGCGGAGGACCGTCGTTTACGAGGACATTGCGGGGAGGAACGGTGTCGGTGCCAACGAGCGTCCCCATAATCCGCCTAAAACACTCTGGAGCCACTGAAACATGGGACTCTGTGAAGTTTCATCTTATCTCAGAGTTTGCATCCAGTTTCTCAGCCAGAGGAGTATTAATTTCACTTAAGTTTGGTTGAGTGGAAGAGAACAGGATTAGAAGTCCATCACAGAGACAGCTCAGGCTGAGAAGTTTGGAGACAAAGCTGAGATGGTTAGGACAAGTTTAGAGGAGGGATAATGGATGTATTGGACAGAGGATGCTGAAGATGGAGCTGCAGGCAGGAGGAGAAGATTCATGGATGTAGTGATGGAGAGCATGCAGGGCTGATGTAACAGGGAGGCAGACTCACTCTGGTTAGGTTTCAGCAACAACTACTGTTAGGCTGAAAGATCACGGTTTGGGTTCAAGTTAAAACATCTTACACATCCTGTTAGACTGAAAGGCAGACATGGGTGCAACTGTAGAGTCTCCAAAGCAAGCAACAGTGTTTTGAAGTGTTTTTTATTCAAAATGAACATATAATAGAAAACCCTCAGAGATCCTTGGCAGCCATTCTCTAAGCAGGTTAAAATCACTGAGACACACAAAGGGGCAGCTTTAATCGCTTTCATATGATGCCACAGGGCTTATTATGCAAAAACACTGTTTTTCAGGGTTTTTTAGTA
The DNA here is from genome assembly GCA_030220045.1 of Australoheros facetus. NCBI lineage: Eukaryota > Metazoa > Chordata > Actinopteri > Cichliformes > Cichlidae > Australoheros > Australoheros facetus. The sequence goes on along the minus strand of JASGAU010370481.1, from coordinate 15,177 downwards.
TGAAACAGAATCCCAAAATTAGTTTAAAATTTTAGAGTTGTAGGTTTCCCTTTTTTCAGATTTCATGAAAGCCATAAGAGGGGTAGCAGCTAAACAACATTAAAATCTCTACTTTTTCTTAAAATGTAATTCAGTCGATTCAAAAACATCTTTAATACCTTTGATCGGGCCCCATTCGTGATTCCCACGCCCCGTGTTTCAGCAGTGGGGAAAGACATAAAGGTTTGATTCTGTACTTTAGCAAAAAAGTGACCAAACATTTAAAATATCTGTGAATTATCAAACAAAACGCAAGTGTGATCTGTGTAAATCTTCAACTTCTAGCATCATAACCTGAACAGCAATCTGGAAGAAAAAAACTCAAATCATGGTATCAGGTAAAATCCATGTTAAACTTTGGCATAATCAATTTCCTGGAATCATTTAAAATTCTGAAAGTGAGGCTGCAAAAATCCACGAGGTGTGCAAAAGTACTGAGAGAAATATTCTAACGACTTAGTGATTTTTTTCTACAACACTGACGTGTTAATTCTTCTGGGGTCTAAACTGTAGTGAAACTAAAAGTCTGCAGCTCTCTACTGGGGAGGGGCCTCCTTCACTCCGAGATGGATGGCTAGCTTTATAAAAACTTGGAAGTCCAGTGTGCACAGAAAGGCCAGGAATCATAACACATGGAAGGAAATAAAAGTAGTATTTTCCATAAGAGACAACCACGTAACACAGGAGGGCAGCTGTGTGCCCTGCTGAGCAGTAAACAGTCTGACCGCTGAGCTGAGTCCAGCGTCTCAGCCCGGCTCAATAAACGCTGTGAGTCTGAAGTTCTGTTCAACGTGCCTTTAAGGAAATGTGACTGCAGTTATGAATGTGACGTTTTCCTGTCTGTATTCAGTGAGCATTCCCGTTAATTTACAGACGTTTACATCGCTAGCTGCAACACCGGTAAAAGGGTCACTTCACGTTCAGTCTGAATCCTCCTCCTCCTCCTCGGGTATAAACGGCGGGTCGTCAGACGTCTCCTCCGGCGCCCGTTCGTCCTTCTTCGTGTCGAGATGCAGCTCCCTGACGGTGAGGATGCGGGTGAGCATGGCTTCCATGGTGCTGTCGTCCAGAGCGGTGGAGGAGAACCACAGCGGACTGTTGGGGACGCAGCAGCGCTCAGGGTGAAGGTAGAACATGTTGGTGCGCTGCTTAACGGACTCCGAGCTGGACGCAAGACACAAAGAACAAGGAGTTAGATCAATGTGCTGCAGTAATGATAACACAGGCGCAGGGGGGGGGGGCACACAGGCTCCACACACAAAGTTTTAATTCAAGCTGCCTGATTAAACTGAGCAAGACACAAAATAATCAGTCACATCACAATCGTGATCGTGACTGTGTTTATACAACACTCACCACTTGGACAGGTAGAACTCGTAGAGTCTCACTGGACAGCGAAGAGGGTTCTCCGTGTTCTCCATCATCTCCAGGATGTCCTCTTTACTCTCCTCCTCTTTGCGCTTCTTCGATGGAACACCCTCTGGATCTAAAGAGATCACATACAGACACCCCCCCCCCATGTTCAATATGAACCCAGTTAAAGCAGCTTAATACAATCCGTGGACAAATACCTTCTAATTTATTAAACTTAATGTTTTTAATTTGACTTTTTCTGTGCGTTAGATTTGAACCGTCTGCCACGTTGGTACCTGACTCTGCCTCGGCTCCAGCCAGCGGCGGGTAGAAGCGCAGGAAGGTGGTCTTGGTGTTGTTCGGGTTGGTTTTAGTGCAGCGCATGACGTGAGCAAAGGACAGCTGGCGGTGCTGCTCCACCTTGGTGAAGCCGAAGTACTTGCAGCAGAAGAAGAGCAGCGTGTTGAGGAGCACGATGGGGGAGTACGCCCCCAGCTGTTTGCAGTCCCACAGAAACTCCTCCTCCACACGGGAGTGGATGTAGCCTGCAGAGGGAGAGGGGCCCGCTGTAGATCTGCACAAACGTGGATTTGTGTAAAACTGACAAAAGTGGTGCAGAACTCACCGCTGGCTGTGATCGAAGGTTTGAAACCGCGCAGCAAGTTGGTGAACTCAATGGAGAACTTGCTGTAGAAGCGATCCATGAATATGTTCTCCACACGGCCGTTCTGAAACAAATACTACAGAGAAAGAGACAAAAAGGTTACAGCGACCCCGAAAAGTAAAGCCGATGCTCTACTTTATCACGTTTGTCGTGTTATTTTAGCAAATGCTAGAAAAATCGGTATAAATATGCAGATTTCCATCATGGTTGGAGCGCGTGGACAGCTACAACCACAGATCCTAACCCAGCCATGGAGGTCCCACCTGTTAACCTGTTAGGTTTATGTTTTAGATGAGAAAAGCGTCTTGCCTGCTGGATGCCGAGGCAGAGGTAAAACACGGTGTCGGGGGAGTACGGCTCTCCGTTGGGTCGTTTCACCTCGGCGATGAAGCAGCAGAGGCCGTAGCTGAGCTCAGCGGTGGTGCAGCGAAGAAGATCCTCCTTCAGCTCCAGAGGACGCGCTGAGATCGAGATTAAAGAGGTCCAAATAATCAGCGGTTAAAAGAGATTTTAATGAGACGGTCACAACGGAGTCAGGAAATGTGGTCTGCTTTAGTGTTTCCATGCATTTCTCATTCACTTACAGCCGAAGCGTGGATTCTCCAGGTTGGGCTGAGTTTGTCTCCACTGTATCCATCGCTTCCAGGCATCAACTCCATATTCGCTCTTCAGTTTTGGGATCTCTACCTCTGTGGGCTTTTTGGAAGCAGCCTTTGCAGAAGATGTTTCAGCAGCCTTAGACTGCCGCTGCGGCTTACGACCCTTTGATAACACAAAGAGGAGAAGAGGCTCTATTACCGATATGATCGGGAGGTTTTAGGACTCGTGCTTCCAGTTGCAATAAAGTAGCAAGTCTCGAAGTTCTGCAGCCTTCTCAGATCAAACCTCGCTGGTTATTTTTAAGCCTCGGCTCTTAAAAAGAATCCATAATTTAAATCCAATTTAAAAAATAAATGATTCAAAACTTTGACAATCTGCAGCAAAATCTGTTCAAACTCCTTTTTTTACTCCTACACTCATCTACAGTTTCCCAACATCACGACAATATTAACAGCTGTAAGCCTTTAACTCAGTGCAACAATGATTGGCTGTTACTGTGTTCCCCGTTTGGGGCCATGGGTGTCTCAGCACCATCTGTTTGCTAATAAATAAAGTCTCTCTCTCTCTGTGAGACAGTTACCCGTTTTTCTCTGGCTTTCCTGTGAGCTTGGCGTCGCACTGGAGCAGGCGGAGGGCTCGGGGACTTGGTGGACTGCTCTCTTTGTCGGGCCATTCTTTCCAGAGTTTCTAGCAATGACACCACATCGAGCATAAGACAGAGTGTGCAAAAGCCCGCAGCAGATCTTTGAAGGGTTACAGTGTCATAAGATGCTTATGCAACACCGCAGCCTCAAACTAAAGCCATCAGTGCAGATAAACTCAAAAAATCTTCATGCATGCCTGTTTATGATCTCACCAACAGTGAAGTCAGCTTCGATGTCCATGGGAGGTGGGCCGGGAGGTGGTGCGGGCTCAGGCTCGCTGGGCGTGCCCACAGAAACGTCTAAAACTGAGTTGAGCTTCTCGCTGGCGTAGCTTTTACTTGGTGAAAGGGCACCTGCGTCACAGGAGGCGTCCTCCCAGGTGTTGAGGAAGGTGGCCAGCTCCTCTGTGTCCAAGTCGTCGCTGTAGTTACTGACGTGATCTGCAGGAGAACCGTCAGAGGAACTGTTAGTACAGCATAGATACACCTTTAATAATATCAAAAACATAAATGTTTGTTTGGGAAATAAAAATGATGTGGCTGACAGATGATTGTGATCAACTTGTTTCTGGAGGAAAAACTATAATTATAGAGACTGGGATATTATTATCATCCTGCTGTTTAACACCATCTTCTGTTGATGCTGTAATATGATGGCTCACAGCAGGACGCTCCTGGCGTCGTTAAATCTTTTCTCTCACCATCTGTGACCGCTGCGTCCTGCTTTTCAGCCACTTTCTTCACTTTTTCCTCCTTCTGCGTCTCCTGCTCCTCGTTATTCTCGTCGTCTTCGGCCACCATCTCCGCCATGAGGATGAGCTCCGCCTCGTACGGATCAGACGGGATCTTCTGCTTGATCTCTTGGATGGTCTCCACGATGCGCTCAGCGCTGTTCATCGTCACAGGAAGGAACATCGGCACGGGAAGCTGAGGAAGAACGGAAGCAGCAGCTCATGAGCAGGAAGTCGGTAAAGACAGAAAAGCTACAGATTAACGGCTCCAGTTTTATTTTGAAAAGAGGATACTTTAAAATCAGAGCCCCCCCCCCCAGACATCCTGTCTGAATCAGGACTCTGAACAGTAAGACTGCAGCTCATGGGTATGCATGTATGATGTGAGCTGCATGTTTTATAGTTATTTATATTTATAATAAGAAATCAAAAAGAATTATCCAGGCCCGAGGTGGATGGCAGTGATAGACGTACAGGCAGCGGCAGGCCCACGGGCTTCGGGGTACACTGGCTGTACATGTTCATCGGTACAGGCAGGTAGACCGGCACAGGGACAGGCAGGATCATCATTTTTGGGAAGATTTCGTCTACGGAGAGAAAAAAGGAAACGTTGGCACAGAGTTTAAGTTTCAGGGCAGATCTTTTTACAGAGCAAACTGTAACTAATAACTGTACAGATCAGTGGCTGATAAAGAATAAGAAGAAAAGCCCTGATACATATATTGCAAAAATATACACTGATTAGAACTGATTAATAACTGTGGAACACGTGCAGAAACAACCTGCAGGTGGCGTGCTCGTCTATCGTGTTCCTACAGTTTTTTTAAAAACGCTGTAAAGCAGAGGAGTCCCTGCAGAAACTGTCTGGGTGCTTCTTTTACCCGTCTGTGCCTCCACGTCCACCGTCTGGGTTTTGCAGGAGACCCCTTTGTTCTGCACCAGCGGCCTGCAGAGCAGAGCCTTGTTTTTCAGGATTTTTGCAGGTGGAGGAGGATGAATCTTCACCGTTTCAGTCTGAATGCTCACCTGAAGGACAGAAAAATTAAAAAAAAAAGATCTATAACAACTCCAAAATTAATAATCCATAATGCTAAAGGGACTACTGATGATATGAGGGCACCGAGGACACTGCTTTCACGCAGTTTATGCGTATTAAAAACAAAAACACTAACTTACGTGTCCAGAGTTCTTTGGCTGAAAGTTTGATGCTGTGCCTGCAGAAAAAAAAAAAACATGAAGCTGCTGATTAAGAGTCCAAAATCTTTTATTTTTCATCTCTCATGTGTGCGTTTGTTTCATACTTTGTTGGGTGCTTCTGTCAGAAGTGTTAGGTTTTCCTTTTGGCGCGCTGGCAAGCGAGATGACGTTGGCGATGATGGGCGTGGCCTCTCCTGCACTGGCTGAAAGCAAAACAACAACCTTAAAATGTCTCAACCTTAAAACGCCAAACTTTCCAAAAATCCTCCGAGTGACACATTCTTGATCTTTGTGACGTAAATGCACAACAGCCGCCACAGCTGGTTCTGAAACAGCGGTGTCAAACATGCAGTCCTGGGGCCAGAAACGGCCCGCTAAAGGGTCCAATCCAGCCTAATAGGCTTTGTTCTGCTGCACCAAACTGGGCTGTATGTAAGTGGAAAGTAGTACTTTGATATACTACAGTTTTAAAGTCTGCTGTTCTCCATCCGTTCTCTCTTTTTCAGGGCTGCAGGGGGGCTGGAGCCGACCCCAGCTGTCATAGGGTGAGAGGCAGGGCACACCCTACACAGGCTGCCCCTCCATCATAGGGATAACTCAGCCACACACACTCAAATCCACACCTACAGCCAGATTTACCCCAACATTCATGTAGAACAGCAGCAGGAAACCCACACAGATACAAGAACATGCAAATTCGACACACAAAAACCAGTGAGGCGACGGTGCTAACCACAAACCCACCACAACTCAAAGCTGACAACACTGATTTAATAAAAATTCAAAACAGGCATAAAAACACACCTTTCACGACTTCCCCCTGCGTGGCCACTTTCTCGCAGCAGAACTGCAGCAGGCAGCTGAGGTCGCAGAAGTGTTTGACCTCCCCGAGCATGGGGAGGCTCTGCTTTAGCTTCCCTTTCCGCCCGCAGGTGTCGCACTTTGCAACCTGAGAAACAAAAAAAAACAAACAACGTGTTTATTTGGAGGAGATCAAGATCACACAGATGGCCACTTTAGTGCAGCTATGATTTTAATAACTTTACTGAGGTTTGCTTACGTGGCAGAAGAGCATGGTGTACTTGGACCTGCAATCGTCGGAGCAGAACTCCTCCGTGGAGCCGCCGTACTGCGCCGTCACCAGCTTCTTGGAGACACAGTGGCAGTAAGAGCAGGAGTGACAGTGTTTCCCCCAGTTTTTACTCAGGTCGTGTCTGAACAGGAGCTTACAGCCTGCAGAGACAGGAAAGCCTTAAATACAGATTTCAGAGCTAACTCGGGTCCTTCCAGCTGCTGCGTCCGCGCCTCCTCACCATCGCTGCAGAAGTAACAGTCTTTGCTGTTGACCCTCTTCACGTCTCTGGTGATCTTCTCGATCATGCAGTACTCGCACACGCTCATCACGTTGTTGGCTTTCTTGAACTCGTGGGAACAGTCCACGCTGCACAGAAAAACGACCTTATCCTGCACACAGAGACGGCACAACTCCTGAGAATCTGGTTTTAAACGTTTAGCCATTTTCTGTGGTAATGTTTCAGTGACAGTCTCAGTGATATCCACAATCTTTCCCAGTAAGGACCAAAAACATTTCAGGTGCTCATGTGAACTGTTGTGACCTTCAATTAAGAGCCACAGGATCGTTGTAGACGTGTCACCGGGCCTGATGTGTAAATGTAAAACTTTCTACTCATTTTAAAGTTGTTTCTATTTAAACACTGTAGGTTAAAGCTGCAAAATACACACAAAGTTACCTTAAGCTGGACGAGCTCAGGTTTAAAAGTGATGACACGGGAGCACTGGAGGCAGCTCAGTTTCCGCGAGACTTTGACGCCTTGCTGCGGCTGCGTCGTACTGACGGCCTGGATCTGAGTCGATCCCACCGGCAACTTCGTAAAAACGTTCACCTGCTTCTGTGACTGCTTAAATTTTTCCTACGGCACAGGAAAGCACCAGATTAGAGTCTTCAAAAATCCAAAAATCTCTCTTAAGTTTGTCTTTAGATGCTTTTAGATAACTACCTGAAAAGCCATGACACAGGGGAGAGTGCAGAAGTTCCTGATGGAGGTATCTGACATGGCCAGGTGGTAGGACGGTACAGTGTTTTTGCCACAGTTATCACAGTTTATCCGAGCACCTGCGAACACAATAAATGTATCATAAACAACCATTCACGAATAAACAAACGGTCCTACGGCACGAGGTTCAGTCCTCGGTGAGAACGTGCTGTCGAGTACCTGAAGAACTAACAGTCTGGACTTTGAACGCCATCACGCAGCTGCTGCTGCAGAACAGATCCACGGAGTCGTCGCCGTTTTTGTTGTCCACCATTTCTGCAAGTAAGTGGGTGGTGCGACACATCGTGCACGGCTGAGTTATCTTGGCCATCTTGGTTTTCTGGAAGTGAATGAATGAATGAATGGATGGAGAGGCACGTCACAAACAGCTCTAACTGTTTTAGTGGCAGGAGGAGGAGGCAGGAACGTTTACTGGTTTTGATTTCCACACGTTACGACGCTCGCTGCAGGCATTTATAAAGATCTTGATAATTGTGGGGGGAAAAAAATCTTCTATTAAAATGAAAAGCGAGTCACAAGAAACACGTGCATTCTGCATGAGCACCCTATCGGACTTCAGCATCAAGGTTACACATGTGGGGCCTGTTTCCGTACCTCTTTGTATTTAGCCAAACACTCCATGTTACACACAGTTTTGCTGCCCTCTTCCATCTTCAGCATGAGCGGTTTGTTGTGGCAGTACGAGCCACAGTTGGCGCAGCCCGCCATCGAGAGGTTGTTCACCGTACGGAAACGGTTAAAGCAGGCGTCGCTGCACATCTTATGGACAGAGCCGCCCAGGATCACCTCGTGTTTGCTCTGCAGAGACGGCGAAGAGCGGCACAGGTTAAGAGGCTTCGCTCTTCTATAATCATACATGGAGAGAATGTTTACTTGCAGTCCTGTTCTGTTTGACTTACGACACAGTATCTGGTGCACATGCTGCAGAGTGACTGTGGGGTCACCACTGGAGCTTTTACAGTGATGGCAGCTTTCCTGTAGCTGGAGGCATTTTTCTTGTAATTGAAGGAGGTCAGGCAGTTCTGGCCACAGAATTCCTTCATGAGACCTTTGAGATCCGGAGCCAGGATGACGTCCTGAGGCCGAATTATCAACCTAAAGGAGCGAGAGGAAACAAGACCAAGAAGAAATGACAATATAGTTAGAAGCCTGTCCTCAGGTACTCTGCTCTTTCTTCACACATCAAACTAGAGCCCTGCTCTCTTCTGCAGGACTCACTTTTGGCAGTTGTGGCAGATCTTAGTGGCTCCTTTGACTTGATAGATGGAGAGGCAGGTGGTGGAGCAGAAGAGTGCCGGAGAGCCCTTCCTCTGGAACGCTGTCTGTCCCTTCATCAGGTTCTTCTTACACTGAGCGCAGGACATGAGCAGAGACGACGGGCTGACGATGGGCAGCGTCTGCGTCTCAGAGCCCACAGAGAAGACGGACCCGATCTTCAAGTCCTCCTTTAAACGTGAGGAAAGACAGAACAGCGGAGGAGGCGGAGGTCAGTAACATTCAGGGAACACTGGACTCGGGAGGCACCTTGGTCAGAACCTCCTCGGCTGGCTCTTATGGAGCAGCGGCTCTGAGCACCTCCCAACTGACTGAGCTCCTCGCCCCATCTCACCCTTTTTTTTTGGATTACTCCGTCGTGTTTCGAGCTTATTGCAGGTGTTATTTTGTAGCCACTTTAGACTCTTTTGACTTCCTGTTTCTTCACTAAATGAGTTCTGAATATAAAATATTTCATTTTAGTAACTGCTGCTCCATCTCCCCTGCTTTCTGCAACTGGGACCCCACCTGAGTGGTATAACTCCACAAATCCTGTGTGTGTGTCGTACCCGTGCAGTATTCGGCTCATCTTTCACACTTGCTGAAGACGAACTGGATATCAGAGCTTGTTCATATTCCTCATCCACCGGCTCGTCCTTCACCGTGACCAAAGGAGGTGAAGGAGACAACTTGATACTTTGGGTTGCGCTACGCAGCTTCTCCTAGAACAAGAAAAGAGCAAAAATGTTCACTGACGCACACGTGTGCTGCTGTATTTTAATGCAAATTTCAGAGTTTATTGCAACATCCTAACCAGATGTTATCCATAAACCTTCCTCATATTAATAAAGTCGGTACAAAAAGCCTGAAATCCACATCCTGTTTTCATTTACACACTGAAAGACGTTCTCATACTCACGACGTCTAATCTCGGTATTGAAAGCTTGACAACCTTCATGCCGTTCAGCACTGCCGCCGGTGACGAGCTGTCTCTTCCTATAAGAACACGTGAGTAAAAGTGCAAACACAACAAGACAAAAAAATAGATGCATGAAAACCTTCATAGCAACAAATCCTTTGGGGAAGCTTCAGGAAGAACATCCTGTTTAAAACTCCACCAAATCAAACATGCCGAGCGGCTCGTTGTGAATAAGGGAGCATCCGAAAGCAGCTTCGTGTCGGGCGTGATTTATGGTTTCCTCAGTTTAATATTTAATCACAGTCACACTCATCTTTTTACTGACTTAGAGACAAAAGCTTCAGAATGTTTGACTTTTAGCAAATACTTCCTTAATCAGGGATTCCCTGCTGGAGGATGATTACATATGTAACAGGTCAGCGTGAGGAAAAGGCTGCGTCACCTTATTTGACCAAAATTTTAAATTTCAGTAAATAAAAAAAACAAAAAGAAGTTTTTGGTCAATAAAATTTGAAAAGATCCTCAATAAAGAGTTTACAGAGGTTCAGTCAGAATAGTTGTTTCATGTAATCCATGCAGGCTCAGTTGGTTTTATAGGATTTTTTAATGCAAATTAGTTTTTTTCTTGGAATTTCTTTCTTTGATGTTTGCGGATTTCCAGGTTTTGAGGCTGGATGTCTGTTTGCTTTTTGTCTGTCTGTTAAAATGTTCTATCCATGAAAAAAATAAATAAATCAGTTAATAAAGTTTCTCTTGTTGCAACAATTTTCCACATGGGGGTTTATTTTTTTGTGGCCTCGTTTGTTTTTAGAAAAACACGTTTGCTGCTCGAGCACCGAGGTCGCCCACCTGTACTTCTCGTGGCCTCGGACGACGAAGACGAGCTGGACCGCATTAACTCTGAAGTTGTGGGTTTGACGTCAGTTTCCTCCAGATTAGAGTTGCTGTCCTCTACCATGGAGGCTGTGTGGGACATTTAACAGGAATCAGTAGGATGTCCACATCTTATTAGAGCCTCAGACAGTTTTAGCCTATCACAGATAACCCAGTATCAGAGTATGTTATCACATATGCGCTGATATAAAGGTTTTTTTTTTTTTTTAACCTAATGCTCTACAATAACAACACAATTCGACTTCACATCTGTGCATCTACCGAGCAAAGAGCATCTCCTTATACCTGCATTAGAAGCAGCAGGTGAACGGCTGCTCTCGGCATCCTTCGAGTCGTTCTGTTCCTCCTCTTTCATCTGAGCCTCCTGCTCCACCTGATCCACCGTACCGATGTCCATCATCTCATCAAGTTCATCGCCCGCTGTCAGAACCTTCAGTTTACAGCCTGTGGACGACTCCCACTCTGTGCAGTCTTCCTCCTTAGTGTCACTGCTCATGTTCGTGTTTTCATCAGTGTTTTTTCTTTCTTCCTCCTCCTCACGATCACAGGTTGCGTCCATACACGCATCCTCACTCACAGCTGCTCCTGCAGGACTTTCCTCTGAGCTCTCATCCTGCACTGCAACATTTTCTGCCTTCGCCTCAAGCTCTTCGTCAGATTTCACCTCAGGAGCCTCTTTTTCCGACTCTGAGGTGCCAACTGCCTCTCCATCATTAACCATTACTGGCTCTTCCGACTCTGAGGTGCCAACTGCCTCTCCATCATTAACCATTACTGGCTCTTCCGACTCTGAGGTGCCAACTGCCTCCCCATCATTAACCATTACTGGCTCTTCCGACTCTGAGGTACCAACTGCCTCCCCATCATTAACGGTTACTGGCTCTTCTGACTCTGAGGTGCCAACTGCCTCCCCATCATTAACCATAACTGGCTCTTCCGACTCTGAGGTACCAACTGCCTCCCCATCATTAACCATAACTGGCTCTTCTGACTCTGAGGTACCAACTGCCTCTCCATCATTAACTGTTACTGGCGCCTCCGTCTCTTCTGAGCAGGCGGCCTGTGGCGGAGATCTAGAACCAACAGAGGGGACCGCCTCCGCCTCAGTTTCTTTATGTTGCGCTTCGTCAGCTTCGGTTTCTTTTTCAACAGCAGCATCATTATCCTCTTCTCTCTGTTCAGAAAGTTCATGGGAGGATTCATGAATGAGCTCGGCGTCTCCTACATCCACTGACGTCCCCGGCGCTGAAACCGCCTCCACAGCCTCTCCGTCCGTCCCCTCCGTTACCTGTAATGGACAACAAACAGTTAGCAGGGCGCACGAGTCTCTGCTTCCTGTACAACGGGAAACTCTATTCAAGGATTTTTTATTGTCATTCCAACACGAGGCGAAACGCTCAGGTCCCCGTTAAAAGCCGACAAAAACAACAAACAAGTGCAAAATATACAGAAACAAAGAAGAGAATAAAAAAAGCATTTAGTCCTTTGGTTTAAATAATAATCCAACAGGAGCACCGCCTATCAGGGCAAAACATGCCTGTTTAACTGTGTTAACCCTGTTTGTTATCACCCAGTTATTGAGCAAACAACGTTCTATTTTAAGTAACAGTGACCTCAGTGACCCCATATACAATCCCAAACTTTCTTTGGTCATAAGCTATCTAATCATGAAGTTTGGTAAGTGTAGGCCACACGGTTCTCGAGTTACTGAGCGGACACTTCAATGGATGTCGCTCACCCGTCATCGATGATCACCTAATTGGTCCTGTCTTTCTGCAGGTGTATAAAAAGTGTGAGGTGCAAAGACACAAGTGGCTTCTAAAGATGGAAACTGACCACTGAAAAGTAATTCTGTTAATCAAACATTGGCTCATTTTATTCACTTTTTGCACAGTGTACAGAAAGGTTAGAGACAGGGTGAGTATATAATGATCAACACAGATCATTGTGGTGTTTGGAAATCAGAATCTTCCTTAAAAGGATCCGGTCATTCCCGCTGCACACAGGTTTCAAAATAAACACATTACAGATGCGTGTAAAATGTTTGCTTAGCTACACTGATGTGACTCTAATTCGCTCAAGACAGAACATGACTGCACCTAGGAGTTTCAAAACCCCTGAAGTGTTTGAAATATGAGCTGCACGAAACCAAAGCCCTTTGAGAAGATAGTCTCACCGCTCTGCGGACACATTTCAACAGGGTAGGCCTTTGTGCCGTTAATTTTTTTTTTTTAAAAAGGGCAAAATGAAGTACAGAATCACCTTTCACTTTAAACTAAAAAACTGTCTGACTCAGACCCAAAATAAGGTCTTGAAAACTCGAAGTTATACTGATACCACCATCTTTGCTGATACTGAATTCTCCTGCAGACTCATAATATCGTTGATCTCTTCAAACAGCTAAAAAACTGAGGAGTTTGAATCATAAGCTGAGGAAATGGTCACGCTGCAAAGATGTCCACAACACATTACTAACATCTCATTTTAGGGACATAAATGCACTACCACCCCTTGATCTGAAGCACTTAAGCACCCTGAACCGCTTTCACGCGCAGCACGATAAAGCTCTGCCTCACTGACTGCGTGGTTTAATTAAATAGCCTTTCAAACTATCGGTGGCGCGAGTCAATGCTCGAGTTTCGTGCAGTTTAAGACTAATTTGCACGACTACATGAGCCCCACTGCAAAACTAAATTCTGCAGCATGCCTGTTCGCAAACTTTAGCGGCCTAACTTTGCAGCAGAGCTACCTTATGCACACACATGCGGCATCGACTGCGTATAGGTTCAATATAAAGGGTCATTTTCTCTGTTTTAGCTATGCAACCTCACCAAAACAGCCGCACCATAACAAGTTAGCTTGTCGTCAGCGTGGCTGCTGCACAGAGGCTTATCAAACGGCTGCAATATGCTGTTACATTGGAGGTAATGGGTGTTATTACCTCTGTGCAAGCCGCTTCCTTGGAGTCAGCCATGTTTTGTTGATATAATAATTAGCCGACCTGTAAACAGAGAACTATGAGCTCAGCGTTTGCTAAGCTAACGCTAGCTAGCTTGCTTGCAGCTCTGCCAGCGGTTAATCTGCCTCCGTGTTTCACTCCGCTCTAATTAACCAGCGCACTGATTAAATAACCGTTCTGTGTTTAAGTATGCTGGACGCGGCTGTATGGTTTAAAAAGTCTAATTCACCGCCGCAGCGACGTGCAGAGAATTACCGCGCCGACCTGCACAGGAGTCACTTGATTGGTGGCCACACGCTGATGTCCATCGCCTGTTTCCGTAGCCGCCATGTTGGCTCCCAAATCCCCAGTTATTTGGGTTTAAGAATAAAATGCGTTTAAGCGCTTGTAAATGGACTCTAAAATAGCAAAACGCCTCAAATGCATCCCCTACTACATCATCCGTCCAGTCTAATAGACCGTTTCTTTTTCTTCTTCGTTCAAGACTTACGACTGCACGCCATGTTTGACATTGCTTTTACGCCCCCTACCGGTACCAAAAGGGGTCGTCTGCTAAAAAGTGATTTCCGGTATTTGCCAAAAACATGATTGGTAAAATTTAAACTGCTCAGAATGAGTTGTTGGCCTAAAATCTGTGAAACGTATCTCTCATGAATGATATCGAGTCATTCTGAGACAGAAAATATTCCTGTCACAAAGTAGAAGCTGCAATCAGTTTTTGGGTAAATGACTTTTAGATGTCCTTTATTTATTCAGCCGAATAGTGCCTTTGACATTAAAAGCGTATTTTTCAAGTGAAATTTGATCAAAATGGCAGCAGCAATATATAAAATAACAGTTCTATGAAGATACTTTAAATGCCCACAGATGACTGGATTTGATGAACCACATCACATCAGCCATCTGCTAAAAACTGAGTGCAAGTGTGATCTTCTGTTGATGATGTCCAACATACTGTGAGGCCCACAGTATGGTTGGACACATGAAGATACTTTAAGAGATACTGGGCACCCCCCTTTTATTTTATGTTATAATTAGTGCTTATTGGTGCTGTGTTCATTTATCCTCACACTGACATATATTATGCTCCAACTGTAATATTTTAGTAGGCTACCGTATTTTCCGCACTATAAGGCGCACCCTCAATGAATGGCCTATTTTAAAACTTTTTTCATATATAAGGCACACCGCATTATAAGGCGCATAGACGCTACAGTAGAGGCTGGGGTTACTTGCTATGAAGGTTTTCTCTGAAACCGTGTGTATGTTTTATTTAATATTGTAATATGTCTTATTTTTTTTCTCTTCTTAGTGTGTACGTGTTTTCTTTTCTTATATGTAATGGAACTTTTCTTCTCCGAAAGGCTTTGTCTTTCCCAGGCCACAGTTGCAAATAATTAGATGTTATTATCCTGTCTGCCTGGTTAAATAAAGGTTTAAAATAAAATAAAAATTTTAAAAAAATCTATTAGATGGAGCTGCGCTAAAGGGAATGTCAACAAAACAGTTAGATAGGTCAGTCAAACTTTATTAATAGATTACAAACCAGCGTTCTGAAAACTCCGTTCACTCCCAAAATGGCCGGATCTTTTTTTTCAGTAATTTTGTTTTTGCAATATGCGCGGAAAGTGGCCATCTTTTCTTGGTAGTCTTTTGGCAGTTGCTGTGAAACAGTAGCTCGTGTGCGGATGGAGAGATTACGTCTTTTCATAAACCGAAAGCACCAAGAAGGACCGCCTCTAAATTCACTGATGTTAAGTTCGCGTGCTAGCGCTGTTGCCTTCATTCGAATAGTGACTGTACTGACACTTCTACTTGCTGCTCTCTGTTCAACAACCCACTGTTCGAG
>JASGAU010370479.1:0-24005 GCA_030220045.1 Australoheros facetus | reverse complement strand
ATATATATAACAACCACTTACAAACAGTAGACTAACAAAACAGAGGGAAAAAAAGCTCAATAAATTCAATAAAGCAAGACCGAAAAGCACAACAATGGCTTACTAAATGAAGTTAAAAAAGGAGAGCTGCAAAGTGTCTCAGTACACAGAGTGTATATATAATGTGTAGTTGACAGTAAGGGGCTGAAGATAAGACTCTGTTAGAAACCCAAAGAAAAACAACATTATGCATACACAGTTTTAAGCATCTTAAAAGAGAAACTCTGACATGCTGTACTTTAAACATACAACCCGGTCACAAACACAGTACCGTTACAGCCACACTCACTTCTGTGAGTACTTCTTTGCCTCCTCTTCATTGTAGAACTGCAGAGATGAGAGGACATCACACTGAGATCAGTAACAGCTCAGCTCACCCCTACAAGCACTACTAACGCAGACTCAAGTCACCTACGCGGAAAAACTCAGCAAATCACACTGTTTAAACAATAAACGACTAGTTTAACTCGTTTCTTTAAAAGGTGCTTCAGCTGGAGGCCTAGAGGAATTTACGGATCTTAAATGTTCCTGAAAAAGAACCACCGGCAGACTCCAGCAGCTAAAACAAACAAACACCACATTAAACCGTCCAACTGACCACATCTGGAGGAGCTGAGTGTTCGGGTCGCCGACAGCTGGAGGCCATGTTTCGCTCTGCTTGTCAGTCGATAAATAATGTGATTGTGAGTAATTTTAGGTTATAAACAAGTTGCTCGGTATCAAACCGTCCACACGTGAAATGCAGCGACGTCAGTCACAAGCGACGAGAGAGAGCCCTTCTTCTTTTGGCAGCGTGCGGAATTACCGAGAGCTCTACCGCCACCGTCTGACCTGGAGTCTGTCTGATGGGCCACAGTCTCCAGGACTTCTCAGAAAAGGGTGGAAATTAATAAATAAACAAATAAGTATTGATCTTAGTTAGACTTTATTTCCCAGACCAGTTTTGAAGAACAAATACTACAAAAACAAACAAACTATCAAAAATGAATTATACAAGATATATTAGAGGAACGCTCCTAGGAAAATACTTCAAGGTGAAGGCATCCATGCCCTTCTTCAGACTCCGGAGTCTGAAGAAGGGTATGGATGCCCGAAACGTCACTTCACTTTGAAGGCAATTAAATAAGTATTTTCCTAGGAGCGTTCCGGTGTGCGGACTATCTTTTTTCCATTGATGTTGTTTTTGTTCCTGCACCTTCAGCTGATGGATGTGCGTGTTTGGCTTCTATAGTTACAAGATATATTAGAGCCTTGATAGATAGATAGATAGCAGCTTACACCTATGGGCAAGTTAGAATAACCAGTTAACCTAACCACACTAAATGCATGTCTTTGTACTGTGGGAGGAAACCCGAATACCCGGAAAAAGTCCACAGACACCCAGGAACTTCATCTTGCTGCTGTGAGGCAACAGCGCTTACCACCGCACCACCGTGCTGCCCTAAAATGTCAACCGGATATTTTAAATGTAGTCTCTTTTTTTTTTTTTTGAAAATATTTTAGAAAACGGTCCTTTTGTTCCCTTTATTTTGTACAAGAGAAATATTTTTAGTTATTCAGTGTTGGTCTTTATGGGTAGCTCTGCGAAATGATTGGTTGGTTGTGTTTGACTGCTTCTTGTAAACATCGACTTTGATTGGTTCTTTTTTCTGTGACGCGCCGGATGCTGAAGTTTGTTTTCCTGCCTGCTCGCCGGCCCGTTCTCGGTGAAATGGCAGAGGTCAGTCAGAGGCTGGGGAACGGAGTTTACCGGCTGTCCGCTCTCAAAACCGGCCAGAATCGAGCCGTCTGCACCGGAGGAAGTCCCAGATGTCTTATAACAAACTGCGCCTTCGTTTCCGGTGGCGTTAAAGAGGAATCAGTCCAGGAGCGACGTGCGGTTCAGTCAGCGTCAGGAAGCAGAGCAACACGTCGCAAGTCGGAGAAAGTTTCCACAGTGAGGGAAAGTGGGAGTGAGGAGGAGAATGGGGCTTTGATTCCCGCTCCCTCCGGGTTCACCGGGTTCTTAGAAAACATGGAGAGCCTGCAAGCTCACAAAACTGGTCTTCACCTTTTCCTTCAGAAAAAGCTGCTGCTGCCTTACAGGATGACACCGTGGACGGGAGGAGCTGCCTCCATCCAACCTGACACCTTCAGGTTACCTCCGCAGCGGCGAGCTCTCTGCACGTTTGTCTTCAACGTGGGATCAGTCAGGCTGGGCTGTGGACATAGATTGAGATGTCTGAATCTGCATCTGGACACTGTGAAATCAAATTTCACCACAACTAGAAGCTACAGTTGGAGCTCAGAAGACACTCCTCTGCTGCACAGGAGCAGGACGGCCTATTACAACATCCTCAAAGTGTCTCCCAGTGCCACGCAGTCTCAGATCAAGACAGCCTACTATAAGCAGTCCTTCATCTACCACCCTGACAAAAACCCAGGGAGCAAGGAGGCCACCCAGCAGTTCTCTGATATCAGCGAGGCTTACACCGTGCTGGGCAACATCAGCCTGAGGAGGAAGTATGACCGGGGCATCCTGAGCCGGGCGGACATCCAAAATGCAGGCAGACCGTCCACCAAGGAGGCTTCCAGCAGGCCCATGGGCTCCCAGCAAAAGCATCAGCAGAGAGCCAGACAGTACTCCCAAGCTGGAGGGAGGCCCATATTTGATTTTGATGCCTTTTATCAGGCTCACTATGGTGAGCAGCTGCAGAGAGAAAGGGAAATGAGAGCCCGGAAGCAGCACATGCAGGAGGACTTGAAGGAGTATCGGAGCAGATGGAGGCAGAAGAAAATGATGGAGGTGGCTGTGGTGATGCTGCTGGCCGTGGCAGGGCTAATTATTATCAATGTCAATGGGCCTTGAAATAGAAGCAGTGTCCAGAGACGCCCCTTTCTGGTGCTGCATTTTATGACTCTCAGGGGAGGAGGGTGGTGGTAGTGGTGGGGTGCTCTTAGAGAGTGTTTTGCAAATGGTTGCACAGTTTCTGACAGTTGAAGAGGGTTTTTTGTTTGCAAAGGATGGGCAGTCGTCCCCTTACCTGGATGTCCTTTTGAAAGACAGGCTCTTTTGTAGGCAGTTCACTGTTTCGCTATCTCCCGCAGCTCAGCATGGAACCACTTTCCAGGGAAACAAAGAGACCGGGTTTTGAAAGTTCATTTAAAGAGGATTGCTTAATTCCCCAAAACCAGGGCCTGTTGCCCAGCACACAGAACTGTTTTAGATGATCACTAAGTAGAAAATGTACATCATAAAAGCTGTCCAAGTCAGGTTGTGCATTGTCCCTCAGAATGTCTTTTTTTTATATCTTCATTGTAAACACTATACAACCCAAAACTAAATCCATAATTTCTTCTTTTGTTAGGTGTGAACACGCCCTTACTGGCCAGCATAAACACGAGGGATGATTACAGAACGCAAAAGTCGTTTGAGTCAGCGCAGTGTCCTATTCAGTCTCATATGTATCAGAGAAAAGAAACAAACAAGGAGCGATGGATCCAAGGCATTCACTTCAATTGGAAACTGCAAACCACACAACAGGATGTGGATTTGAATGTAAGTCAGGAGATGTCAAACTCACTGTAGTCACCTACAGCTCAGTTTGATCCTGAGTGGGCTGTAACAGTGAAACAATCACATAATAACCCAACTTTCTTTTAATTTAAAGAAGTACAAACTTGTATATAAACATTTACATTTAATGAACCGGCTCCCTGTCAGCCTGAGATCCCTTTTAAAAAGTGCAATATCAATACATCTTATTATTACATGTGACTTACGGATCACAGTGGGGCTGCATGAGCACAAAATCTTCACATGTAGTTTTTGTTGCAACTAAGCAGCTGTCGTATTTCACTCTTTACGATTTGATCTTATCGACATCTAGAAATAATGTGACTACACTTTCACACATCACTGTAGTGATGTTGGCATAGACTTGTGCATTTTGTTGAAAACTTAAAGATATTGCTGCTGTTTTTACACTTTGCAAAGCAACCTGTGTAACAGTTCATGTCCCCAGGGAACCATGTTTGACACCCTGACAGACTCAGTGTATGGGTGATAAAATGTTATATTTGTTTAATGTCTTTATCATCTTATTTCTCATTCTCGTGTTTCATTTCTTAAAAATGTATTCTTCCAAACATGTGTCCAGCATAGATACGGTTTAGTCTTTGCTGCAGCATTCACAGCAACTGTTCAGCACGCTGTGAAGATGTTCTCTGTAAACCAGACTTCCTTTATTTTTTGGCTGAAGCCAAATGGCTTTTGAGGGCTTAAACTGATTTCTGTCCATCAAAGTTCTGCATAAAAATAAGGATAACTGAACCTTTTCTGCTCAGTAATGCAAAATTCCTTCACTGCTCCTTATATTCCAAGTCTATAATATGGAAAATCACTTTTAAATAAAAATTTGAAGATTATGGAAGTTTCTCTTTGCCACCGAAAAACAAACATTTTTTTAAAATTATTTTTAAATTTTAAGTCTTAGAAGTTTGAGTTAGTAAGTTGAAATTATGACTTATAGATGGCAATGTCCTTTTTTCTAGTGGTGAAACCAAACTTCCATAGAAGAAAAGCTGTTATCCACGTTTTGGCACCTTCCTCCATGTGTTTAAGTGTGTATATGTGTATTTATTGTAAAAATAGATTATTGTGTGTAATGGACGCTGCATTTGACAAAATATAATAAAACTGTTCCATGCACCTATTTTCTTCTTAATCACTTCAGTTTCACAGTGAGTTGAGTCTATCCCAGATGTCAGGGTTAGGGTTAGAGGGTGTGAGGTGGGGTGCACCATGGATAGGTCACAGGGCCAACACAAAGGGACAGACAACAACTCACACTCACATTCACACCTCTGACCAATTTAGAATTTAACGTAACATGCATGTCTTTGGACTGTGGGAGGAAGCCGGAGTACTTGGAGAGATCCCACACAGGGAGAATGTACAAACTCCACACAGAAAGGCCCCAGCCAGTGGACTCAGGACCTACTTGCTGTGAGGCAACAGTGCTGCAGTTACCTAATAATGACCTCAGCCAAGGTTTTGGTCAGCTTAGAAGTGATTACATTTTGAAGTCAGTCTGGCTCTGATCTGGGAATATTTTGAAGGATTCTTCTTTGTGAGACAGAGCAAAATAGGATAGATTGTCTCATGTCTTCACAAATACAAATTAAAATAATTTAAAAAAAACAACAATATTTTCTTGATGTTCCCACAAAAATTATCCACAATAGCAAAGCAAAGTTTTAGCCTAGGACTGTCCCCCCCCAATTGTTATAAGATCTGACCTGTAGAGGGCATCTCAATACAACGAAATGATCTCTAGGTCACAGCTGGAGGCCTGAGGGTCTCAGCGAGTTCTAACTTTGTGTGAATATGAATGAATGCATGCATGATTTCCTAAACATGTAACAGTAAAAATATAAATCCACTAAAAATGTGGACTCGTGTCTTTAAACTGGTTGTCTAATACAAGTCAAACATTTTAAACTATGACTTGAATTCAGATCACTGGCTACTATATAAGCCTGTGTGGTGAGACTGAAAGTATAGTAGGCCATTTTATTTCAGGCTTAGAGCTTAATTATAGAACAAAGGCAGGTGGCTATGTTAAATATAAGCAGACACAAAACAAACAACCACATTACATGAGTTCTCACGCGTTAACAGATAGATGCACTAACAGGTCTTTTATTAGTCTCTACATCACTTTCAGTACTCTGTCAGTTCATGTTTGCTGAAACCCTGAAGCTCTTGACTTGTATGAACTGCCAGCACAAATGTTATGACATTTCTCTGTGAATAACTGAAGAAAGCATGCCATAGTTTGTTCACATTTTATTCACAGAAATATAAAGTAGTATGTCAAGTACATCACTTTGTACAAAATTGCACAGACTCTTCAAAACTCAGTCAGACAACAGAAAATTCAGCTGTAAGAGTGTTAAGAAAATAAAAAGGGAGACATGAGTAATCTGTGATATGTGAGATGGGTTTCTTGCAACAAAAAAGAAGAATCAATCAATTGTACATAAGTAAGACTCAATAGGAAAAATGTAATTTTACAACAGCTGAGGAATAAATATGTCTCAAAAATAGGATTCAAATTGGCACATGAACTGCTCCATCCACTCCTCGACTGCAATTATTTGAAAGGCTAAATGGCCACGCTTGAAAGGACAGTTAACTCTTGATATGTTTTTGTTTGTTTTTTTACAACTGAAGTGTTGCATATGTGCCACCTGTTACATGTAGCTGCTTGCTTGGCTGTTTTGTCTTTACATGTAAAAAAAAAAAAAAAGGTTGACATGTTAGGAAATATGCTTGTTTACTGTCTTGCCAAGAGACAGTTGAGATGACTGATGACAGTAAATATGAAGCTGGAGTTGCCAAATCTATCATTTAGACCATCCAGTAGCATAAGGCTGTAGCAGGTGAAAATCTAGCGCAGCTCTCCCCTCTAAGACCTTCCCATCTGATGAGCATGGGCATATGCAGGTACTCTGAAGGGCCTCTGCTTAACCCACTGTACTAACACTTTCCACACACCTGACTTGGCCTGAAAATACCTGTGATTGGCTATAGTCTCAGATGAAAGAAAGATGGTCCCATCTCAGACCATTTGAATTGCAGTGTGCTGGAAAGATATCATGGGTTATTGTCCAGTGGCAACAAAATCTCATCACCCTGGATTTAATACTGGAAACAAAGAGGATGCAGCTAAGATAGCCTGGCTCTCTTCAAGGTGACAATATCCATCTATGGGCACCTCCAAGGCTCACTTATGTCTCCTTTAATTGGTTTTATCAGCAGTTCGGCCTATTCTTTTGTTTGGGAGAATTTGCAGGTCGCCTGGAAAGTAGCTCCAACCAAAAATTTGTTCGGCATGCAATCCATATGTATTTTTGTACACACTGGACAACTGAGACACGGCCTGGAAAGCTGTTCCCTGTGTTTCAAGTCTTTGAGCTAAATTAATCACCTTTTGGCAGTTTGGCTTCATAGGAAACAGAACTTCCTGTTTCACAAGATAATCCAGAATGAACTGGTTCATGTGGGAAAAAAAAATACCAACCAAACATTTCAGGCAAATTTTATTATGTTTTTGATAAACGTGTCTGAAACGATAGATATAATTCAATTTTTATACTTTCTAAGGGAACGCATAGTAAAACACCTGTAAGCATTACAGATGTTGCATGTCTGGTTTCAGACATGAAATGAGTAGCATGAGATTTCTACCAGGAATCACCTGACAGGAGCCACCACTTACCACCACAACCAACTGCTTCTTATGCACAGGAAAGTTTCTGTTTTGATTTGACTATGCTCCTAACGTCAGTCAGAGTCATAGTTTGGAAACATGCCACTGAGGGAGGATGTCCTGTCATAAATCCCTTACTGCTCTAGTTTTCAATATAAAAAAATCTGTTCCACTGTAAGAAAATCAAAACAATTGATAATATATTTACAAAAGTTGAAATAAAATCCAGCGCGGGTCCAGATAAGTTCTGCTAATCTATTCACTCCCATGCATTGAGGACTTTGCCGCTGTTCACTCTCCAGGGGAACTGCAGCCAATTTAAGTACAATGGCAGTAGCAGGAAGTAACCAGGCTTTCTGTAACATAGCTCTGGTGGTATTACATTACTAATAATAATTGTAATATTAATTACAAACCTAAGTTTGAGCAATATTTCCAAAGATGCCGCACTTTTCCTTTTGTGAAAATCATGTTTTCTTTATAAATTTTGTAGCATAAAGCTTAGCTCTGTGTCACCATAAAGTAAGGCAGTGAAGCCATATTTTCCCATTCAAGCATGGCCATCTAGTAACCTTTATTTAACTAACTGTATCATTCCAGGTCACACCCACAAGCGCACCTGCGGGCCACATAAACAGTACACAATACTGCCACCATTCAAAACAATATGTCCCAAGTCCCTCCGATAAATGCTGGATTTGGTATATTAATATCTTCAAGGCATTACTTCGATGTGATCTATATCAACAGGATATCTAATCTACAGGTTATTCATATGATGAGCGTGAATACAGAACCATCACCAGATGGAGGGACCCCGAAAACCATGTTTCAGAAACACTACCGTAGCACACCGATCATCAAAAAATATTTGGACTCTAATACACCACCACACACTCATAGAAATACCTCAGTAGGACAACAAAATTGGAGCCACGCTTTCCTGTTCGTGCAGACTTGTTCATGTTCCATTTCAACAGTTTTAAACTGATTTGTAACACAACATATGACCATGTGTGTGTGTGTGTACGTGTGTGTGTGTGTGTCAGCCATCAATAAAACTGTAGAAGAAACCAGTATGCAGAGAAATGCAGGTTCGGTATGTTTTAAACAGTAAATTAATCATCTTTAATTTTTGGATTGATGTGATGATGACGTGTCATCCTCCTTGCTGTCCAAGGTAAGATAATTATCAGGCACTAAGACCCTTTAGGCTGTACATGTTCAGGAAAAACATCTCCAAGCTAACACTAACACACCCATGATTGCTGTACTGATGTTAGTGTACAGCAAAGACCCAGAGCAGGACTCTGTAGGAAAAGCCCACAGGGAAAGTGAGGATATCCGGGACAGGCTCAGAGCAGCTTTACTAACATTAACAGAGCTCAGAAGGGAGGAACTGTCATTTCAAACTTGCAAACTTGCAGCAGGGTGGTGACACACACAGGCTGTGCTCCCAGCGAACTGTGAGTAAGGGTGAACGGGAAGTGGTCAGAAGAGATGAATCAAAGCCATATGACTCTACTGGATGACTTCCTCTTGCTTTCTCCACCTACGATTATATTCCCCACGCTGCGTTTTCTCTTTTTTTTAAACAACTCCTTCTCAATCTTAACTCATCCTTTTCTACCTGCAGCCCTCACTGTTTCCATTAACTCAAAGAAATCAATCACAGAGGCAGAGGGGCTTATGAGCATGGGCACACTGCTTAGCATCATCATCCCCTCCCTTGTCAAATTAGAGAAACAGGAAATTGCCTTAAAACAAAAATAAACAAACAGGATGATGGGTGATCCAGTGATTTGGACCATTTTCATCATCATCAGAGCCGCCTACGTAGCCTCCAACTTTCTGCATCTCTTCCAGTCAGAAAATATATGACTGGACCTGCCCTGGGTCGTTTAGTAGAAAGAGTACTGGTTCTCCACAGCTCGGGCCCTGCGAGTCCCATCAGCATCATGGTAGTCCTCAGATGTACCACTAGAGGCCTCCAGCAGGCGTTCAGAGCTGTTGCTCCGGCTCTGTAAGCCTCCACCTACTCCTCCTCCGGTACCTGGGTCACTGCGGGAGAGGGAGGGAAGGGCGGTGGGTGAGGAGGAGGTGCTTGAAGAAAGTGGGGCATCAGATGGAGGCCCCGTAGGTGCTGTGATTCCAGGAGCATGAAGCGCTGGCTGGGCTGAATCTGTGCGGCACACTGCATCCCTGGATGGAGTGAGGACTGGAGGCGAGGTCGCATCTGTAGTAGATTGTGGGAAGAGGGAAGGTAACCTTTTAATAGAGGACATATTAATTATACAGAATATTCTGTGCTGCTGCTATTTGTTTGTTGGCTTCCACTAAGAGAGCTGCAAGTAAAAGGCTCCTTCATGGAGCAGCATGTGTAAACACAGGCAGTGCGGACCTCCTTTATTATCCTTTCTCTTGGTGGGCAATAACACCGACAACACTGGTGCCAAAGACACGCCTGACCAGTGTATCAATAGTCTTTTACACCCTGAATCAAACCCTCACTCTGTGTGTGTGTATGTCAGTGAGTGCATGAGTGTGTGCAGCATTAGGGGAAACAGAGGACCTCTTTGTGACCACCAGAGTGGCTTGGAGCTGGAGTCTCGGCCTGCATGCAAAACTCCTGTGGTATAATCGCCCCCTCACTCTCCTGTACAGGAGGGCATTTATCCCATGCCAGGAGAGTAGATGCCAGGAGAGTGGAGGCCAGGAGGGTGGGGGTGGGTATTTTAAATCCAGTATTGTTTACATCTGTGTTTACCAGTTTGCAGTTTTCTAGTTATCTGCCTTTGCTGGTGCATTGCAGTGTAGTGTTTAACATATTGCTATGCTACCAACACCAGCTCTATGGAATAATGATGCCATTGGTTTGACTTTATACCTGCATTTCATTCAGACATTTGAAATGATTCATTTATTACAGTTAGAATTTGGCGTATGCCCTCCAAGCTTATCAAGCTCCACAAATGTGCTACATATAAAAATTGGAGAGTGACAACTAAAGATCCCCCTGAAGCCAACAGGTGGATGGGTTGAAACAGCAAGCAGGGAAGCAGGGCAGCAGTGGCACTGACATGTCAGAGCAAGAGATGGGAAATTTTGCAGCCTAAATAGTCGTGTTACATGTGTATGATGCAGTTTAGTTTAAGTTGCGTGCCAAAATTTGCTCAAAGGCTTAAATGGAGTCTGTAAAGTTTATAAGAGAACACTGAACATCACATTTGGAGAAACTAACAAGTACTACACATATTAGGTCTTTGTACATAATAATACTCAGTAATTTAACTTCAGCTGCTAAAAATAGACTCAATTGCCACTTTTACTTACACCTGTTCAACTGCTCAACAATGCAAATATCTAATCGGCCACATGGCAGCAATTCAATACATTTAAGCATGTAGACATGGTCAAGACAACCTGCTGAAGTTCAAACCGAGCATCAGAATGGAGAAGAAAGGTGACACAAGTTACTCTGAATGTGGCGTGGTTGTTGGTGCCAGACAGGGTGGTCTGAGCATTTCACAAACTGTTGAGCTACTGGGATTTTCCCACACAACCATTAGATTTGAGAGATAATGGTCTGGAAAAGTGAAAATATCCAGTGCGCACTTTCAGAGGTCAGTGCAGAATGCCCAGATTGCTTTGCACTGACAGGAAGGCAACAGTAACTCAAATAACCACTTGTTACAACCAAGGTATGCAGAAGAGCACCCCCTCAATGCACACTGAACCTTGAGGGAGATGGGCTACAGCGGCAGAAGACAATAGAAGATTTGAAAAATGTTGCCTGGTTTGATGAGTCTCGATTTCTCCTTGGATGGTAGGGTCAGAATTTTGTATAAACAACATGAAAGCATGGCTCCATCCTGCTTTGTAATAATGGTTCAGGCTGTGGCTGGTGGTGTAATGGTGTGGTTAGTAATAACTGAGCTTCATTCAAACACCACAGCCTACCCGATTATTACCGCTGACCACGGCCATCCCTGTTTTACCACAGTGCATCCATTTTCTGATGGTTTCTTCTGGCAGGATAACATCATCGCAAACTGTTTTTTAAAATTTTTTATCATGACAATAAGTTCAAATGGCCTCCACTTTTGTCAGATCTTAATCCAATAGAGCACCAGCACCTTTGGTGGTACAGGAGATTCACATCAGCAGCAGCAACTGTGTGATGCTATCATGTCAATATGGACCAAAATCTCAGAGGAACATCTCCAGCATCTTTTTGAATCTATGCCACCAAGAAATGATGCAGTTTTGAAGGCATTCCAACCAAGTACTAGAAGGTGTACCTAATAAAGTGGGCAGTGAGTGTATATACCCTGGTTACTGAGGCTTAGAGTCATTGCTATAGACTTAAACACACTCACAATACACACACTCCATACACAGAATGCATGACAGGTGAGGATGCACACAGATGACCACAACCACTGCACTCCCATTATGCACACGCACTGATTCTGAAGTCATCTGTCACTGTTTCAAAGTGATATTATGTTTTTGTATATGATCAGTTTTTCTGTTTAAGCAACTCATCCTCCCTGTATTTTGGTAGCATCATGTTGGTAGCATCTACTACCACTAAAATCACAGTCATATGAAACGTGTCTGCAGTTCTAAGTTAGTCTGCTGAGTACCTGTGTTTGAGCTCCGCTGTACTTGTACATAGGAGCGTAATGTGATGTCAGCTGAACCTCCAGATTCAAGGGGGATCGGGTGGGCGTGGAAGTGTCGCAACATGTCCGATACGGTGTGGAACCAGAGGTGGTGGACGTGGCACTGCCCATTCTCGTTAACCGACAGACGCAAATGCTGGTAGGGAGAAAGGAAGGGAAGGAGGGGGAAGCGGGACATTAACAAGTTAGAGAAAGGTTTCAGTCAATGAGAAATAAGAGGCGGAAGGGAAAGACAAAACAAAGAAGTGTGAGACACAGCGAACATCAGAAACAACCAGACAAACCACACCAAGAGGTCAGGACATTATTTGAGAGGCGTACTGCTGTGGGAACGGAGCGACAGAACGCCCAAGGCTGACACCAGAGGAAGAGGTGGCAGCTGAGACTTCCTCAGTGCTGTCGGCTGGCAGGATGTGATGTGCAGGGATCATGTTACATAAGAGAACCTAAAACGTTGACATTACTGCAGCTTTTCCAGGGTCTGAGCAACTGCAGTCCCAAATATCCACAGAACAGAATATATTAGTAATTTAATTAAAGCTAAGGAGGTTTTTTTTTTTAATAAATAAAACAAAACCCCCCACATCCTTTAGTGTATTTGTTTTTAACAGCTAACCAACTAAAACTGAAATAGTTCAGTGCGCAAGTCTCAGTCACATTACATTACAGTTCATCCGTCTTCTTGTCTCACCTTGGCTTTGCCCTGGAAGTTGAAGGTGAGAACGTACTCGCCCGGGCGCGTCTCGCTCTGACGAATCACAAACAGCCCATGGCTTCTTGCCCCGCCAGCGAGCACCAGCTGAGCTGCACGTACGCGAGACAACGTGCCGTGGAACCACGGGTAACCTGCCAAGCTGGCATCTCCATCTGAGTCTTTTGATCCTTCACCACCACCTAAGTAGCATCACAGAAAAATCCATGGTTTATTTTTTTCCATCTATAATTTTCTGCTGTTTATTTTCCTGTAAGCCTGCTTGGATCATCCTGTGAGGAAAATAAAATGTATGGGTCATTACCTGCAGAAGAATTGGAGCCCTGGGCCTCTGGGGACTGGAGGAAGCGCTCTAAAGGCATGTGAGATGGGTGCTGGGTGAAAGGAGGTTCCCTGCAACGGACTGAGGAGGTGCTGTAATGCTCTGCTGCTGTAGAACACGATCTCTCCGGAGCACGGTACACTCCTAAACATGTTTTTATACATTAGTCAGTATCAAAACATGTTCATGTTATGTAACATGGTGTTGAGTAAAAAGAGGTCTCTTTGCTCACCCTCAGAAAGCAGCTCGCAGCTGCAAGAGGCCACCATGGAGCAGTCTTTAGAGGCCTGACCATGAGGACATGACGCCAACTCGATGTCATCGCCACTGTCACTGTACACAAGCAGTTAGGTCAGACAAACCACAGGAACGTACACACATGCATACACATGAGCAAACAAACATCGGTGGGTCCTAACAGACAACTCTACACAAATTCTACAAACATGGACATAAGGGATCTTTCTGTTTATGTCCTGAGCTGCACTGACAAATGTCCACTAATCCAAAAAAACTGGGCAGGAATGTCCGTGGTGCAAGCTCGCCCGTGTTTGTGCTCAAGAAACTTGTCAAAAACTCTACTAATTGGATGATTAATGACTAGGTGTGTTCACCCTCCTTCTCCTTTCCGATTCACCCCTTCCCCCCCTCCGCCTCCATCCCTCTCTCCTTCTTTCCATCTTCTGTCAACAGCAAATATTTATCTGGTGGTTTACCCGGGGTCTATGCAGTCCTGGATGTCAGCAACCCACGAGTTTTTCTGCAGCGAGTCAATAGTTTCCAGGATATATTCTACCCCGTTTTCCACCTGTGGAAGCAGCCAAACACAGCATTCATACACTGAGCTCTGTTCAATGCAACACATCACAGTTAAAAAACAACTAGAAAAAGAAAACAAAATAGATGAAATTTAATATGATTTTAGATTTTACTTTCATACCAGCTGTTTTTTAAGCTCTGCTTTACCTGTAGATTTTTTTAATGTTATTCCTGTTAAGCCGGAAGGCGGGAAGTTGTTTACATGTTTGTGCAGTTCCTACCTTAAGGACAAAGGTATTGTCCTTGTCAGGCATTTCCAGTGGCATGGTCGTCCGCACCTCCACAATGGCCGACAGAGGGATGCTAACTTTGGGCTTTGACGACTAAAAAATACAAACAGACTCATTAACTATGGTGCAAATACATGCACATGCATGCAATCACATACTAGAGGCATAAAGTCAGCTTCCACAGCTGCACACTGTAGCACTTTACAAGTGATTTCCAACAGGTCTTGTGCCAGGGTACTATTACCAAAACCAGAGGATGCAAATATAATTGGTCCAAAGTTAAAAAGAAAAACCTTGGGTTACATCCTGTAGGAGGCAACTGCAACACTTGTAAAAGTAGAAACTGTGTATTTTTCTAAAAAACTAAAAAGCCCTATATAAAGCTTTAAATTAGTGGTACAGGTTTAAATAGTACCACATCACCCCCTGTCTTTAGTGTGATATGCATAAAGATAACATCTCCAAACTCGTAAACCTCTCTCTCATACATGATAATTAAGGGGCAACATGCAGACAGAATGTTTGGCACAACTTTAGCACTACACCCATGGATTAACTAGCACAGCTCAGGTGAAATTAACATTAATTTAAATTACTTTTTAAACAACTCCACAGCTCAGTTTTTATGCAGTCTCTCATTTCAAAGCTCATTTTGGTGATTATTCCTGCTGACTGACTAACAAATGCAACACAAGAAGAGTTTATAAGAGTGTGAACACAGAAAACGTGCCGGCCTCATGGTCCCCTCTGCGGGGAGTTGGATCCAGATGAAACTAATCCAGTGAGTGTGTGTTGAGGTAGTGAGCCGTGAGTTGTTTCTGTGTGTTTCAAGAGAGGCAGGGTGAGAAGGGGGGTGTGATGGTCAGACAGAGGCTTTTATCAGCTGATCTGTCTGGAGAAAACACTGTTCTAATCTTGATCCACCTGTGCAGCTGGCTCCCGTCCCCGCCCACAATTCCTCTCTTTGGATCAGATGTCAAAAACCATTTCCTGTAATAAACTATTTCCTGTGCGATCTAAGTGGGCTCTGTCTGTTGAAAAGCGAACCAGCACAGTTTGTGCTTAAAACCTAAAACTATGCGTGGTTATATCTGAGATAAGCAAGAAAAATTACTTTGTAAGAAACCAGGAAAGGAGGGGGGTGGGGGGTGGATTCTTTTGAGGGTACAGAAGGCACTATTTCTGAGTTGGTATAATGACGGGACACAAAACTATTTTTAACAAGCCAAAATGTATGCATGCAACAGTTCTCCCTGACTGCTGTGTATATACATAATTGTGTTTCTATATTTGTCAAAGAAAGTAAAAGCTCGGACAGTAAATATTTAGCATTTTATGATGAATAATGTCTGAAATGAACACTGCAGTAGTGTCCAAAAGTGCACATATGTTTTTCCTTATTTTCTGTCATATATGTACCGAGGATGATGAGGTGAGGATGAGGATGCTCATATTAAATAATGCAAATGTTTCAGTATATATCTCCATCCTATGAGCCAATAACTGAGGCTTCAGGCTGGTTTCAGGCATTTTTTTCTACCCTTGAATCTGTATGATGCCATTGGATTTAGATTTCTTTTATTTGGCACAAAGCTCTTCTTGCTCAAACCACACCAATAAAAAGAAAACTGGCTTAAAGGGGGAGGGACTAAAACAATTTGTTTCAGACAGTGGATGAACCAAGTAGCTCCACCAAGGCCTGATATATAAGATAAATAAAGATTAGTTTGAACTATGAATCATATAAAACTACTCTAGTAGAGTGCAAGAATAAAAAATATGGAGCAGAAAATTAGCACAATAGTTCCACTTTAAAAGCTGGCATTTTTTCTGATGATGTATTAGGTTAACTGCCTGTGATGTGATGTAACTGTTACTCTTTAGTTCCTGCAGGTTAGTTGGGTGGTGAGAACCAGAGTGGGTCATCTCAGGCACTGCTGCTGTGTCATAATGCAGGCAGTAAGCGTGCTGCAGTGTGCCGTCTCTGCCATCCAGAGCAGCCAGCAGATAGATGGCCCTGACAGGGACGGAGCCGGAGTCAGAGCCAGGAGCAGGCAGGAGTGAGATTTTATGAGTCAGTTTATCTTTCATGCACTGTTGACTCTGCACTGTTATGGCTTGTACAATGCAAATAGGATTGCAGTGATAAAACAAGTCAGAGAGTTTCTGCAGAGCAGGCCTGTTGAAATGCGTGTGTTTAATTAATGTGTCATCAAGGCTGTAACCGCTGCTCTGAAGTCTCAGGCTTGTTCACAGCTGATAATAATTTTCTCATTCTGGATGTTAATAGAACGTAACGGATGAAACTGCTTTTTGTTCCTCTTGTGGTTCTTAGTAACTTGGGAGAGTTCAAGTGACTGACAAAACTATTTTGGTTCTTATTTTCAGTTTGTCATCGCTGACAGTTCGCCAAAGGCACGGAAGCAATCAATAGTTATTTTCTGCACACGAAAGGGAAACTTTGTGATCCCCTCGCTTTATAGAAATCAATGTAAGCGCTTCCTCTCTCCCTCTCTTTCCCACAGTCGCCGCTTTTCTCCTTCTACCCCCATCCCATGTCTGCCTCCCACCTGTCCTTACTCCTCTCCCCCGCATTCCCACCAGCCATGATCAAAGGACAGTGGCAGATTTACACACACTCAGCTGCACAGCCTTGCGGCCTACTTAAGGTCAGGGGCAATGATCTGGAAATCCCATATAGACAAAAGTGAAGGGTGCACGCATACATGTGAGTGTGTGGTTTGAACTGTGTCATTCTGCGTCAGCAGAGCTGGACTGCCCAACTAAATTTATATCTAGCATTCAGGAAGTGCTGCAAATGCTGATTATTTTTGTTACTTCATTACTTTTAAAAAATATTTTTCCTAATCACTAAATAGACTTGAGGAACTGGAAATGCACTAAGCCTGGAAAAATCCTGTCAAACTTTGTTTATATATTTATCTCTGTGTTTTTGTCAGCTGGGTAGGATGGGAGCATTTTGAAATATGTGCAATAAGATTCGGTGATAACATTCTGTCTGTGTGTTTGTGTCTTTGGCCGCCAACTCTTGCTTCAGGATCAGGAGTTGAGCAACCAAACTTGGCACACAGGTACATCTTAGGTCCCTGAAGGTTCTTATTTATATCAGGATTTTATGACATCATCATGTTACCTAACAACCACCTAGGCTAAAATGGCTCATTTTTGCATTTATGCAGCTACAACACCTTGTCAAAGCCTCCTATCATTTAAAAAAAAAAGTTTTTTACAACAATAATCGGTCATTTATATACAGGACATCTAAATTATACGTGTCTAGTAACCACCTAGCAACAGGCATACAAACAACATCTATCACCGTGTTTGTGCGGGTTCTTGAGTCTTGAGAGCTTGGAAAAAAAAAAAAAAGAACTGGACTTCTTTAGGATTGGGAAGATGTTCTGCCTCTCATCCGACAGGCTTCTTCAGTTCAAAACCAACTGGCAAAGAGTCCCAGGTAACTAACCCTGGGACGAAACGTCTCCAAAATCCTAAACAAGTCCAGCTGCCTCCTTTTCAACCCATCATTCTGCATTTAATCATTAGTTATTATTAATCTCTGGTTCTCTTCCAGTGTTTCTTTTGTTCTTTCTCCCTCCCCTCACCCCCAACCGGTCATGGCAAATGGCTGCCCTTCCCTGAGACTGGTTCTGCTGGAGGTTTCTTCCTGTTAAGAGGGAGTTTTTCCTTCCCACTGTCACCAACTGCCTGCTCATAGGGGGTCATCTGATTGTTGGGGTTTTCTCTGTACTTATAATATAAAGTACCTTGAGGTGACTGATTGTGATTTGGCACTATATAAATAAAACTGAATTCAATTCAATTTGAGAACATCTACCATTGTTATTTTGTTTCTTTACTTTTCTCAATGTGATTAAGTATATCAACAGCACAAACAGGCCAAACAATACTGCAGCATGGGCATGTACTAACATCCAACTACACCAGGGGTCGGCAACCTGTAATCCGGAAAGAGCCAGTTGAACCCGGTTTACACGGAAAATCCTCAAATACTAGCGGAAGCCGGTAGCCGTAGCGGTTACCGCGAGTGACGCATATATTGAGAAACTAAAATAAATAAATAAAATGATTTCATTTTAATATTTCAAGATCACACTAATGTTCCAATTTAAAACTACAACAAAAACCAAACTGAGAAAAATAAAATGCACTTCAACTGGATACTTATAATTTACTTCCGCGAGCCGCACAGGGCCACACATTAAGCCTGGATGAGCCGCATGCGGCTCCGGAGCCGCAGGTTGCCGACCCCTGAACTACACCAACATGGGAGCAAGATGAGACACTTAAGTCCACCAATAATATAAAGATATTTAATGATAATTATATAAAACAAAAAGTAACTGGTTTCCACTTCTCATATTCTAAGGATGTGACGTTTTGCACTCTTTTTGACATAAAAATGTGTTTTCACTGCTTTATTACATTTTAAAGTCAAAAACAACTGATTAATGAAATAAACAATAAATAATAGCTGATCTATTTTCACCCTAATCATTTTTTTCCTTAACTCTCCACTCGGAATGGGTCAAGAAACTTGATTCCAGTGAGACAGGCCTGTACCTAACCACTGGTAAGTGCCTAGGCAGACAGTGCTCTTTTGGGTTTTTATGAAACGTTAATTAATTTGACACAGATAATGTTTTCAAATTCCTAACTGACCCAGATAATGACAAAGCTGCCGGTGTCAGGCGATTATATTTGACATTGCTGTGTTTACATTCTGTGCTCTCTGGTCATGGCTGACAGGGAAGACTGATCACTTAGCATCAGTATTAAGAATTTCTTTAAATGCTACTAGAGCTCAGACAAGCAGCAGTTGCAGCTCCGTCGGTGGATAACAGTCAGCCTCTAAAATCACACACATGCTCAATAGCTAGATACGGAAACCCAGACAGGGCTCAGCATGTTTATCATGAAAGACTTTCACCTTTCATTACAGTACAGCCAAGCTGGTTTAGGAACAGTAATTGCTACAAACTTAGATAAGTCTCACCTTTCCTCAGCTGTCCTGACAAACAGAGATAACTCATTTTGTTTCTCTGGGTTTTTAAAATGTCTAACTGTCCAGAGATTACCAAAGCACTGGATCTCAGAGGCACATTACTCTGCACACCTTCAAACCTGCTTAGTATGAAGTTTAGATGAAAAACTTCACTGGTTAGCATGCCAACGTGTAGCAATAACTAGCCACTGATACGTCTTTATTGTAAGTATTGATAAGGAGCATCGGTGTTGATGTACCTTGGGTGGTACGTAGAACTCCAGCAGGAACCTTTCCCCTTCCTCCCTCTTTGCCTTCCTCAGTAGCAGACGGCACTTCTGCCACTGTGCAGCACCCATACAGTTTGTGTCATCAGCCACCATGTACCTCAGTGCTCCCTCTCTTTGGATTTCCAGCAGCTCAGCCTTGTGGCCCTGGGAACCCCGTGGAAGCCGCAGCTTTTGGGACCACTTCTCCCCTCCCCCAGCCTCCCCTCCTCCTCCCCCGTTAGCCTTCCTGGCCCCAGAGGGAGCATCAGGTTCGGGGGAGGCCCGTCTATGCCACATCTCCTTCACTCCGTCCACCACACACAGGCTCATGTTCCTCAGGGAGAAGCCCTTCTTGAAGCGAGCCTTTGGGTGACTGACTGACACATCCTCTGAACTGCGGGACTGTCCCAGAGCAGAGACCTTGTGGGTTGTCTGAGGGCCTCTGGAGGCAGTGGTACCACTGCCTCCCCCGTCTATCCCTCCCCCTCCACTGTCCATACTGTCCAAGGATTCACTTGAAGCCCCGGCGTCCTTGCGTCTCTGGTAGAGGTCGTGACCGTAGGACAGCGGGCAACCTTGGATTCCCAGGAAAGGAACAATGCTGTACTTTGTTGCCGCGTTGGAGCCGTCCTCCCCCGGAGACGATGCTTGGTTCTCTCGGGCCTGGGTCAGCGCTGCAGAGAAGCACTCTAAGAAATGTTGGGCAAAGTGCTGTGAGAAGCTGGCATCAGCACCTGGCGAGTCGTAGCAGGGATTCTCTGACAGAAAGCGCTGGAACTTGTCAGCGAAGTCTGCAGCAGAAGCTCGAGCGTGGAGCTCACAGAACTCTCGCCAGTCGGGCAGTGGGCACGAGGAGGAGAGCTCGGGGCTACCGGGCACCACCGCTCCGTTCATCACTGGGCCATGCCAACCCACCGAGGAGAGGCTGAAGGGGAGGAAAAGGAGCACAGAGTTAGTGCAGAAATTATAAAAGGACTGCAGCATTTATTCATCTCCTGGCCTTGGATCTCACATACAACAGTTGTCGAACAGCCTGCATGTGTGATGGCACAAAGAAGAACATGAGGCAGACTGCAGACCAGCTTGTTTGTCATTACAATATTTACATCTTAATCACATGAAAATTTAGTAACTTTCTATGAAATATTCACCAATAAAACATTACACTAATTTTAGCCTTTTTTTTTTTTTTGCACTTTCAAGTAAAAACAACATATTTTAACATAAAAACCCATTCCAATCCAATCATTAACATCATCCTGTCAAGCAAAATGTGCAACCTGAGACCAGTCCCCCAAACCTCAGTGTCACAACTGTCTTTTTGGATTAGTTCAGATATATTTTACATTTTATTCCTTTACTGAAAAAGTTAACTTAACTTCCAGACATCAGGTTCTCTGTGCGGGAAAAACATCCATCTCAAAAACTTTTTACTGCCTTTGATACATTAAACCACTAGCCCAGAAATCAAAGGGTTGTCATCCAAAAGGGAAACATCGTGTTCAAGTTAGAAGGCTCTGGGTTGAATTAGTGTATATTTTTTTTTCCTTTTCTCACACCATTATTAATGTGCACGACATATGTGCTGCAGTGATGCAAATAATGAAAATCACAATGTTATAGGATATGTAGAACCAGCCTTTTTTCCCCCATTTTTCTAACAGTTCCATTTCTTGATGGTTTATTAATTCTAAGAAGATATCTGATCTAAAAAACTATTTAAAATATCAACTTATACAAGATATAAACTCCACCAAGTTTCTAAAAAGCTAGAAAATGACAAAAAAAAAACTGAGTGTCCTCAGTGGCAGTCATGGCTTTGGTGCACAAACAGCCCCCTATTTCACTGTGTTGGGGCTTTATTCACTTTGACTTCAAATCCAGAATCTGTGACAGTCCAAGATTATGAGCAGGACTGGCATGCCAGGAAGGGTTGAAGTTGCCATGTGAGCATATTCAATGTGACAGCAGATCGAAAGGAAATGATCCAGAAAGCTCGGTCTCTATCACTCCCGAGCCTCGCCAATTGATCATTTGTGACACTCACTGAGATAATCTGAATAATCTGGAAGTGTGTTCTGTCAGAGCAGGTTAGCACGGGTTTAAGTTCGACACAAATCAATCGCATGCCTCCGCTTTACATCCTGTGTATCTCACTCGCCGCTGCTTTTCTAAATAATGAGTATTTATGAGAGTTGCTCTGATCCACTCATCCTTGCATTCCTCTGCCCCCCAGCAGGTGTGTGTTTGCATGATTCAGTCCTCAGCACTGCCTCCCTCTCTGGCCACAGCAATGCCAAAACGCATCACATCACTGCAAAAACTCTTAGCTACACAGTCAGAGTCATACCATCTTTGTGTCAGTAGCAACTTCCAATGGCAGTTTTCACCTCCCTCCCCTCTCGCACCCCCCCACCCCCCGCCTCAGCACATGCGTGACTAACACAGCATTAGTAAAGAGTGCCAAACAATCAGACACATGTTGGTTTGATTATTTCTGTAAAGCACACAGATAAAAAGAAGTTAACATGTGAGTGGGCAAGGGGACGGCCAACGCTCCCTGAGCTGCGAAAGCTTCTCAGAGCTGCTGGGCTTCTCTTGGCAGTTGACTCACCGTAAGAGCTCAAATGTTTGCTTACTGAAATTGCACTCTTAA
The DNA here is from genome assembly GCA_030220045.1 of Australoheros facetus. Classification (NCBI taxonomy): domain Eukaryota; kingdom Metazoa; phylum Chordata; class Actinopteri; order Cichliformes; family Cichlidae; genus Australoheros; species Australoheros facetus. The sequence goes on along the minus strand of JASGAU010370479.1, from coordinate 1,988 downwards.
ACCAAATCATGCATACATTTGCACTGCAGAGTTTCCTGGAATTTCTCTGGCAAGCTGCTTTGTTGTCATTTTCCAAAGCATCAGTGTGGGTTGTCTTTTCAGAAAGGATTAGCACTCTCTCCACTGGAATGAAGTCTGACATGCATGTTTAACTACAAGCCAGTAGCTTTCTCTCATTTCTTCTCCTACAGATCTGAGACAAACAATATGCCAGATCAGAGAGAGGATATGATGAAGGGAGCCCGCTAACAACTCTTGGATGTTAAGACCTAGTGTCAAAACTTTAGAGGCGTGTGATGTTGGTTAGAGACACTTTAAAGTAAAGGAACAGCTCGGATTAACAAATATAAAAATACAAATCAGAAAGGTAAATGTTTTCTTTTCTGTGTGGATATCCCCAAATCTGTGGACATTTAACTTTCATTTTACTTCTTCACTTACTGCACAGGACTGTGTGGTTCAACAGACTCAGATGAAACCATTCTGATTGATTTTTTTCTTACCAGTGTTTGAATCGGTTACCTCTATTTTCTTTAACACTTATCCAGTTCATAGTGCAGCAGATAACATCACAGAAATGGTTCACAGATCGATACAAGTGCCAAACTTGTTCACTTACTTTTTGATAAAGCCCATTAGCCATTTGTTTTTAAGGTATAAATTTTACTCACTTATAGTCAAAAGCATTAAAAATCAAGCATAAAACCTGAGAAATTTACCCAGTGGTTGAAATTCTGTAATAAAACAGCTTTTTCCTAAGATGGAAATGACAGCCAAGTTGGAAATTTTTGAAAATTCAAGTGGCTAATGGGATTTTTCAAATGAATAGCTTCACAGGGACAAACATGCAAATTTGTTTCCACTTTATCTGTGTCACAGGCAGGCTGGAGCCAATCTCAGCTGCCACATAAGAGGCAGGGTACAGCCTGGACAGGTCACCAGTCTATCACGGGGCTGACACAGACAAACATTCACACCTACAGCCAATTTCAAATAACCAATTAACCTAACATGCATGTCTTTAGGATAAAGCCAGAGTACTTGAGGGCAAATATGCAAACTCCACACGGAAAGGCCTCAGCTGGCCAGTGGATTTGAGCCCAGGACGTTCTTGCTCTGAGGCGACAGTGCTGACCACTGCACCACCAAGATGCCTGACTAGTGAGCAAAAAATGGAAGAGTGGCACTGTGGCGTTGTTGCTTTCTCCCGGGTTGAATTACATCCTAGACCAAAACGCATACTAAAAGGTGCCAGACAGAGAGCTGGCAGACGGGTTTCATTTTGTGACTTTGTTCAGTTTCACAAACCAAAGCCACACTGAAAAGGAGGGGGGGGACGGGAGGGGGATCCTTTATGAACCTGAAATCAACCACTCAAATTCAGACAGAAGGTAAAAATAGTTTGATGAGTAAATTTAAAGTACATCATTGACTACAGGCTGGACAGGACAGGTTGGGTATTTATGTGGTTATGAAATTCAAATTATAATGGCATCTCCAGGATTTCACAGACAGTGTAGCTTCTGGAAAGAGCAGTGATAGCTCTAAGCCGAACCCAATTCATTTACCGCTTATTAACTCTTAACATATTAGAAAGATAATTCAAACATATGTAATAGATTTCTTGTCAAGTATAAAGGTTGATTTTCATACCAGAAAAGTACAAAGTGTGCACTTACAATGCCTTATGACTCATTATAAAGCATTAGTAAATGTCTTATTAGCCATTCATGAATTTGTTCCAATGTTAAAAACTTTTATTAAGAGAAAGTTGCTAAATGTTGGGAAATAAAGGTAAAATCACTTTCCACTCATTCATGAATGCATCACTTCATTCATCTAAACATCCATTCATTCATTCTTTCAAGCCACACAAGATTTAACCTGCTAATCACTGAGTGTTGTAATAATTATCTCCCCACCCTGTGTGTGTGTGTGTGTGTGTGTGTGTGTGTGTGTGTGTGTGTGTGTGTGTGTGTGTGTGTGTG
>JASGAU010370478.1:0-34499 GCA_030220045.1 Australoheros facetus | reverse complement strand
ACATAATTCTGCTTCTCTTCCATTTATCAAATCTCGCCTCAAAAGCCATCTGTTCAGATAAGCTTACTCATTGTAATCAGTCCTCAATCTCCCAATGGTTTCTCTGTCACACTATTCTCTACTTGATTGATTTTATTGGGGGGGGTTGTATTTATCTGATTTCTGGGCACCAGGTTGGCTCGGAGTTTGAGCAGGCGATCATATATGCCGTGTGGCGGTGCAGGTCCGAGTCCTGACCTGTCGTTATTTACCGCATGTCTTCACCCATCTCTCTCCACCCACCCTCCTGTCTCTCTCCACTGCAAACTATCAAATAAAGCCATAAAAGGCCAAAACAAAAAGTATTATCTGATTTCTGTAAGGTGACCTGGGGAGTTTTGAAAGGTCCACATAAATGAAATGTATTAATAATAATGTCGTTATTATTCTGTGATGTCTCCAAATGTTCTTATTTTATTCTGATTTTATGTATTTGATAATACGTGTCAAATTTTGCTCCATCCTGCAAAGATAAAGAATTCTTAATCCTTCCTGCAGTCAGATCCACACATGGATTTACTCCAAAAGTTAGCAACCTCTAAGCTGGACTGTCACTGAATACAAATTGTGAGATTCAGCATTCTCCAATGACGCAGAATTTTGGTCTGGAAGCTAATCATTAACTGTGTTATGACATCAAATTTATCTCAGCTTGGGGTGAACGCTAAAAATCATTAACAAAATAAATTATGCAGCACTACAACTCAGGGGGTGAAACATGGAAGAAAAACATCATTCATTTTGCCCAGAATTGGAGGAAATGCATAATTCCACATGCTAGGAGGTCACTTCATTTATAGAACATTGCACATAGGAATTTTCCTTGTGAGTCCGGTTATATGAGCGGAAAGGCACAACTCCACTCTTTTCCTTCAAGATCATTAGCTGGTGGCCGGCAGCTCTCCCCTCCCCCAGCGGTCTCTGAGAGTCATGAGCCACGTAGATGGGATTCCCTGTGCTTTTGTGGTCCAGATTTCCAGTCTGTTATTTCCTTTCTGCTCAGCCAGTGGTAGTGCTTTTAGGGTGATGTGTTTCAGGCAAAGTTTAGAATTACACAATATGAACTGTTATACAGTATATCATAACACAAAATCACATGTGAGATGTTTTCTTTGGTAGAAAGTTGTAAATGAAAAAGAAGCTAATTGTTCATATGCACTATAAATTTCATACACAGAGAAAAATAAGTTTCATTAAGGCCATGGGCGAGCTTACCTCATCTTCCCTGTGGACTGCGGCAAGTACATCATTAGTCATGTTTTTAGGCACGGTTCAAACCCACAGAAGTTTGTTTTGAATTCAAGACCGGGTCTCCAAAGAAGCTGGATGTCAGGCTAAATTAGAAAAATGTGCATCAAATAATGCCACGATTTTGTTTTTTCCATGTGACGTAACATCCACTGGTGTCACTGGGTAACACTGGGTATTAATTTGCACTTCGCTATTACTATAATGCGCAAAATATCTGTCTGTGTACTTGTTTCTTTGTCCACAAGCTACTCCTGAGCCATCCGGAGTTGAGCAACCAAACTTGGTGCACAGGTGCAATTTAGGCCCCGGAGAGCACTTATCCATAACAGATATTATGATGTCATCACGTTCCCTAGCAACCACCTAGCAATGGGCTAAAAAGACCTGTTTTTAGCATTTATGCTAGAAAAAAATGATATAACAACTTATAAAAGCATCTTATCATTTTTAATTTCATGACAGTATCTACTTTACTGCATATGCACATAAGCTGAAATATGCATGATATATTATGATGTCATCACATTGCCTGGCAACCACCAAGCAATGGACTAAAATGACCTATATTTAGCACTTTTGCTTCTACAACAACTTATGAAAACATCCCATTGTTTTTATTTCAGTGACAATAACATCTCATTTATTTCCACAAAAGCTGAATAATACATGCCTGGAAACCACAAGCAGCAAGGGGTGAAAATGTTCAGTTTTTTACTTTTCTCAGTTTGCCAACAACACAAACAGGACAAATAATACCTTGGTATTATTATTAGATTTAAATATGTAATGAGCTCAAATATAACTAGAAAAATGTTTTTTTTAAGGCATGTTTTAAGACATTAAAAATACTACCATACTTTGAAATTATATTTGAAAGTACAATTAAAAAAACTACAAAGTAGTTCTACTAACATAGACACGCTTCATGCATTTCCAAATGTTAAACACCTGGATACGAGTCACTCCCTGCATCACTCATCGGTCTTCCTCCTGGAAATTTGCATTTTGGACTCAATGCGGTTGTGATGTCATTAAACATTCTTGTAGGTGCATGCCTCAAACTCAAATTTAAGGTGAACACAGAGAAACTATGCCCGTGGCAGATATAATAACACCACCCTGCTGTCAGGAGTCTATACATTCATCAATCTACACATGCAGTAAACGTCAAACATTGAAGTGATGACAGACATACTTTTTTCTTTTTTTTTGCCTAGAGGGCAGCTTTATTCAACCTTTGACAATTTTAAGAGGTTAGGAAGGTAAATGCTACAATTTAGGAGATTCATCTTGAGCTACTTTGTATTCTGCTGATGGTAAAGAAAACTATATTACAACCTTTTTATGGGTTTGTGAGCTCCTGCAGTTTGTGTGTAGATGACAGCTAAAAAGTTAAACCTTCTGACTTAAAAAATAAAAAAGATTTATTTTTACAGAAATTTACACAATGACTGAAGGTTCATGGGGCTGCAGGGAAAATTAGATAATACGCCACTACTAAAAATTAAAAACGTTCTAGACCCAAAAATGATTGTTTCAGTTGTCACTTTGAGATAAGATATATTAGAGGCACACCTTGATGCACCAAATGAATACCTCCATCTGTGCTGGCATGCTGAACACATTTACAGTTTCCACAATTGGAAACACAGCCAAAAAGACTGTAAGTCATGATGTGTCGAGGCAAGCAGTGACACAAGATTGTGCTAGTTCCTCGTCGTGATGTGAGCTATGGTACACAAGTAAATTAATTATTTGACTTTGGCTATTATTTTTTATCATGTCAGAAATAGAATGTGGCCAAACAGCAGAAATCTTGCAGGTCATTAATCATGCTTCTTTTTCAAGCGAAGTAACTTGCCAGTCATTTCCCTAAATCACGGCTTCTGTTTTCCACATTTTACCTTATTGTCTGGTTACAAAAAAAAAAACTCTTTACATCTTCATACATTTTAAAACTCAGTCTCCAGGGGAAAAAAACACAACAGCAACAAAAAAAAAACTTTATCTGTTTCTCATTTTTATGAAACTTAGATCAGTATTTGGCTGTTTTAAATGTTGATGTACCGGGCCCGATATGTTTGGCCTTCCTTCCCGAGTTTCCTGCCATCGATATTTTACTGTCTTGGGAAGCTGCTCCACCGATGTCTGCATGTGTTTGTGAATCTTCCATTGCTGGCTTTGTCGTTACTGTGGCTCATCCACATGTTATTCTTCAAATGTGGTCAGTGACTTTAGGTTTAGACACATGATATTCAACATGCAAACCTGGTATATCGTGACCAGCCATTACAGTACTGTGCAAAAGTCTTGAGCCACCCCTCTTTTTATATATATATTTTGTTTCAAAGGAGCTGGATTTTATGTAATTCTTAAAGTAGTCTTGAGCGATAGTTCTCCAGGGTTTCAGAAGGCCTTTCAAAGTTTTCCTTTGGACATTGGCTGCTTTTTTTTTTCACCAATTTTCAGTCCAGTCCTTGTACCTGCCCATTTTCAGAGGAATTTGTTTGTTTGTTTGCTTGTTAAACCACTTAATGCTGATGTATGAATCATTCAAACATAAAAAAAATGACTCCAAGATGAAGCAGTGTGGTGACTGCACAAACCAAACTCAGCAGATAGCCCATTTTAAATCGTATCTTTATGCACTTTGGTACAAGCGGTCTGTTGGAAAAACGCATCATTTGTTCACATTTATTTATTTGAATCTGTAAAAATAATGCAAAAGATAACACAGTTTTGACAGGCATAAAATAGGGTTTTTGCACCAGTAAGGTTGTTTTCAAAGAGCTATTAGCCAAAAACTTGAGATATCTCAGCACGGTGTGCAGTGTGTCCTTTGAGAAAGCTGGACAAGTAGAGGACAAAAGACAAAAGTGTCAGGGCCTAAAAAACTGTCTGCAGCAAACAGCAAAGACCTGACACAGGACCTGAGAGATGCATCTGACCCTTCACTAATGCCTTATCAGAAATCTGAGGTGTGCCAAATTACACAAGAACTGGACCGAAAATCAGTGGCAACAGGTCTTATAGAGCGATGAATCCAAATTTAGAATTTCTGGTTCATATCATCATCAGTGTGTACAGAGGAGGTCAGGAGAGGTACGACAGGGAGTGTCTGCAGCCATCTGTAAAACACGGTGGAGGCTCTGTCATGGCTTGGAGCTGCATTTCAACCAGTGGTGTTGAAGCTCTTGTCAAAGTTGATGGAATTATGAATGCGGAAAAAGTACTGTCCATGGCATCTGGAAAGCATCTGAATGGCAGCACACACTGCCAGTGCAGTGAAAGCGTACCTGGCTCATCTTGACTTAGAACGGGAACAAAAGGCAGCCAAGATCCAAAGAAGAGCTTTGGGTGTCCTTCAATGAGGCGGGAGAACTATTCCTGAAGAAAGCTGCCTCAGAGAGTTCAGACTGTGTTGAAGAATAAAGGTGTGTCATACCAAATATTGACTTTCAAGCTCACTGTACAAACTCTTACAGTAGTTTGCCTTATATAAGGTATTTCCATGTATGTTTGCACTTTTCAATAAATTTCTGCAGCTATTTCCCATTTTCTTTGCAGCATATAAACAAAAAAAAGGGATGGCTCATGACTTTTGCACAGCCCTGTACATGCAACAATATTATTTATAATTGCTTTGGGCAGCTTTTTGGATGGAAACATGGTTCATAAGGCTGGCTGGAAGCAGAACCATTACATGTGTCTGTGTTTGTACAGTTCTGCCAAAAATAATTACACACTACATACATATTATGAGCATTAGGGAGGGAAGGTTTTACTTCAAAGTAAAATGTTTTTTAGCCTGATAGCATTTTAACCACATGAATAGGACTCATTAGCCAGCACTGAAACTGCTACGCTCTTCAATCTTATTAATGTAATTAAAATTTAAGAACACATAAACAAGAAGCAACAGAAAGTCCGATGGACTAGTATTCTTACAGAGTGAGATATACTAACTGTAAACCATGTAAAGGCCCCTGAGCTGAAGTTTATAGGTAAATTACGTTAGCCTAATACAAGCTTGTTACCTCAGTTTCCCCAGTCATTTCTCCTGAGGTGAAGCACTCATGCATGTAAAGCTGTCAGACTGATGGAAGGAGTAACCATTGCCCCGGGTAAAGATAATAACTTTTTTAACAGCTGGGTGATTTATGCAATACGTTTTCTTTTTTTTTAAACCTATCAGGGAGCACTCGAGTTTACCTTCATGCCATTCATGATCACTCCTATTAAAACACTATTCCTGATTAGTTGTACCCCATTCCATATTTAGCGCTCGTTCAACCAGACGCAGTGGTTAAACTGGGGGTGGCGAGTTATTCCAAATTTTAGAGCCTTGTTTCACCTCGGGAATGAGAGCTCAAGACTCTGCAGCCTGCTGGAGTCAGAAAAGAACATGCTCCCCCTGCCCATAAATCCCTTAGCCTGAGACAGGTTTACTGCGGACCCTGATCCAGTTTTCTTTTTTTCAGTCGGCCTTGTGCAGCTCAAGTGGATAGCAGCAAAGGACAATGAGTATTTGTTAAGAAAGAGAGACTTCCACGTTTCACTTTCCTCAAACATAATTAATCTCAACCAAACTGAAGAGATTTGCTGATATAATAACAACACAGCATACCCGTCACCTGCTGCTTCTTACTGTTAACTGCACTTTTTAAACAACTGCTATTATTGAACACTCACATTTAGGCAGCAGGGCCTTTGTTTTGTTTTTTTTGGTGATTCCTTGCAGCCACTTCAGGGACAATGACACTCCATTACACAGGCCTCAGTGGAGGGCTGAGGGGGAAAAACTGTGATCCCGATGTCCCGATGTCCATTAGGAAAAGCATTGATTCAATTTGGTTTTATGACATGTGGACAAGCACTACACATTTGTGGCTCAAAAATGCAGAACACAGGACACAGCTGCATCTTATTTTAATCTTCAATAGGGGAAAAAGGCAATGCATTTTGACACTTGCATTAATTGGAATCATTTGTTGTCCTTTTTTTGTGTGTTTGTTGCGGTTCCATAATTTCCATCTGTTTCTGCTTGTAGTTATAGCTCATTCATGAACTTTAAGCCACAAACCTTTAACAAACCTGTTTATTTCATGAACATAATATAAAAAAATGAAACACAGCTGCACAGTTTGTCATCTGTTGCCAGAATATGTGTACTGATTAAGAATGTATATTGTCCTGAATTTATGTCACCATCTTATCTCAACTTAATTGCAGTCTTGTGACACAGCAGGGACATCGCTGCCTCATTATGTTGTTTGCTTATTTAATGGCCTTGCACAAGGAGCTATAACTAAGTAAATACAAACTTTAATCACTTACTCATGTGTATAATATCTCCACATGCAGGTACGATTAAATACCTGAGAACAACTCTTCTTTCTTAGCTCCCGTTTTTCTTCTGATCTTCACCCTAAAACTGGTTTAAAAGTAACACAAAACACACCATCAGTGTCTGTGTGACCATCACATGTACGCTCGGAAAGTTATGGAACAAAGCATCGTTATATCTGGAACAAAGAGGAGTGACACTCACGAAAAGAGAGCGATAAATTATTGACATAACGGCTGAAATGAAAGTCTGGCCAAAAGATAAAAATAGATGCATAAGAAAACAACTGTGTGACATTTAACTGCCTAATCATTAAAGCAATGGTATGTTTTGATCTGCACTGTGATTAAACTGAAGACTAGCAGTCTCGGAAAATACGAGGTCAAGCAGAGGGAATCTGGGCAAAACAGTTTTATGAACTTTTTTTGAGGGGCATCATGAACATTATATAGTTGTCATGTGGAAAAAGCCCACAGAGCAGCCTTTAAAAATCAGCAGCGCTGTACATGCATTATAGCCTCGAGTCTGATTCTTCCAAATAACTTCTTAAATAACTGTTAAATAGCTGTTTAATCAGACTTCATGCAAAGAAAGAGGAGAAAGCTCAAAACTGAAACTGCAGCTTACTGAATTTTATTTACTTGAATAATTGAGGATCTGCAAAGTCAACAACCCGCATGCATATCATTTGAATGTTGGCTGGGATGTCAGTCCTCATTTATCATGGTATCAGTAGCTCCGTGGGTATTGAAACACTGAAGGCTGTTTACACAAAGAATTCAATTCATCTGTTTTGGGTTAAAATAAATCTTAATGTGGCTTCTTTGAATGTTGCAACTCTTCACGAAAAACAAGAACTGAACAACAAGGCTAACTTTTATTCTGCGCTGCCAGGGTCATACTTTCTATATGTTTATGTTATTAAGATTGGTGTCTTCTCACCAAACCAAATTGATGATCCTATAGATCTAAAAAAAAAAAAAAAAAAAAAAATCAGTCTTCCAAAATGGTGACGTGCACATATGTGGCTCATATGTGGACCAATGTTAACAGCAGAAGACAAGCATTACCAGCCTGTTTCAGTTACAGAGATTAGCTGACCTCTCCGTGAAGCAGAACACATTTAAAAACGTCCCCATCTGGTAAAATAATCAGCAGGAAAACAGGGAACATGTTTGTAGTGCACTCAGTACAGCTTGACAAGAACTGCAGGGAAGCATATGCATGCAATGCAATGAGATGAATATTAAACTGTAGCTAAATACAGAAAACACAATGATGAGAGTGATAAACTGTTTCTCTTTTACTCACTGTGGCCAAAGTTTACAGGAAGGAACACAGTTCTGAACAAATAGGGCTTTCACATGTTAAGGACAGGAGCTCGGATGCTATGAAAATCAGCTTACAGAGTTGAAACGATGGTGAGCTAAAGCTGCAGCGGATTAACACCACATGTGAGAAGAGCATGTCCAGTCTGGTCCCGGTGCTGTGGTATCTGTGCACAATGAATGCTGGGAATCTGTCACAGTGGAAATTAGACTCAATGAGCCATTTTTCAGACTCACAGCATCTAAGAAACTGATGAAAGTCAGAATAATAAAACAAGGACATAAATGATTCAGAAAAAGTTCATTCTTAGTTAATTATGCATGTGGATTTGCTCTGATTGCTTTTCAATGCCGGTGGGGTTTTCTGTCTGAGAGACACCTGCTTTAAACAGGCAATTTCATGGTCATTTATGTCGAGCTACAGGCCTAATCATTCCCATGATCAGACAATATGTTTCAACGATGAGGGATGTTGAAAGGTTTTCATTAACTGGAATTCAGAGCAACACAAGAACCGTGCTGTTTTCTCCATCCCCCTCTGCGCCTGTGTTTGAGGAAGGATTTGACTCCCTCTGGTGTGCAGTCGCTGTCGTTTCAGAGTTTCTTTTATTGTCCAGTTTTTATAATCATTAGGCTGTGAACTTCCAGAAAATTCAGAAATGTAGTCATGAATCAAGTTGTCTCTGTCCAGCTTAACATGTTTTAAAAATCCACAACAGATCTCTTTTTGTCAGCAGATTGTATATAGATTGAAACTTCTTGTTACAGTCACGTGTCAGCACGTCCAATTAGCCGTTTGCTGTAAGAATGTCAAAAGGAGAACAAAGAACATGAAGTGGAAATGTCCTGTCTGACTCACTCCCTGCTTCCCTGGAAACACGATGTTGTGCAACAACATTCCGGTGAAAGAGCACAAATTTCTGTCCAGTCAGTCTATAGCTTGTCTGAACTTGTCTTATAATGATTTAGCACCGGTAAACAGATTCCTCTATTTCACAGCTGCTGTGGATGGTCTGTAAACAGGGAAAGGTCACATGCGGTATTAAATTAGTCACTGCCTAAGTAAATTAATAATCCAGCTTTCTCAGCAGCTGGGTGACCTGAGGCCAGCTCAGACCTCCAAGGTATAAAAGAGGCTTTTAGGAATGTCTGTAGTTGCTGTTGCTTTAAATTGATGGTACATTTTTGCTGAGTACATTCATTTGCATTACAATAAGGAAAGCGGTCATCTGTCACAGCTGGTCTTTGTGATTGATTGAGTCTGCCTTGTTTCTCTGGATATTTTTTTTTTTTTTCCAGCTAAGCAAACTCATTTAAAGGAAACCGTGCTACCAGAGAGCAATTAGCAAGCAACATTTCAAGAAGTCAGTTTGTTTCTGATTACTTCATTTTCTGGCATTTGCAGGCAGGGTACGCTCTGGACAGGTTACCAGTCTATCGCAGGGCAAACACAGAGAGACAGGCAACCATTCGCACTTACAGACAATTTAGAATCACCAATTAAACTAACCCATTTGTACATTTCCAGTTTGTACATTTCTAATGAGCTTGGGAGTCAATACTTGTTGGTGTGACCGCCTTTATTCTTCAGCACAGCCTGAACTCTCCCAGCCAAGCTTTCTTGTAATTTCTTGTGAGGTCCAGGCTCCAGGGGACTCCGTGACTGATAGTGTTCCACTGTGTGTCCTTCTATCCAGGTATGCTTTCACTGCACTGGTGGTGTGTTCTGGATCATTGTCTTGCTGAAAAATGAAGCCATTGCCAGTCAGATGCTTTCCAGATGGTGTTGCATGGCAGCTCAAAATCAATTTTTTCTGCTGAAATGCAGACAAGAACCATGACAGAGCCTCTAATGTGTTTTTCAGATGGCTGTACCTCTCTCCTGACCTCCTCCAAAAATTTCAAATATGGATTCATCACACCTGTTGCCACTGATTTTCAGTCCAGTTCTTGTGTAATTTGGCATACCTCAGCCTTTTCTCCCTCTTTTCTTTTCTTAAGAATGGCTTCTTGACAGACACCCTTCCACTGAGACATTTCTGATGAGGCGTCAGTGAAGAGCCAAATGCATCTCTCAGGTCCTGTGTGAGATCTTTGCTGCATTTTTCCCATTGATTAAAGAAAGAAGAAGAGGAAGAAGTTGTTGAAGTTTATTGATCCCAGAGGAAAATTCATATGTCTGACATAGCTTGTCTGCTATTTATATGAGAATTGAAAAACCCGATGGCTGTGGTTACAAGTGATTTTCTGTTTCTCTCCATTGTAAAATAGAGAGAGAGGAGTCTTGCAGTACTGATGTTTTTTTGTTCCATAAAGATGTTATAAAGTGGGTGATCAGAGTTGTTCAGGATGGCTTCTGTGGTGGTAGCTGGTTACACGCCATGTGGTGGTAAGACAGCAGCGCTGTAAGCTTCTTTGACATTGGTGTACAGCAGGTCAAGGGTTTTATTTTCTCTGGTAGGACAGTCAACAAATTGTGTGAATCCAGTCAGGTAGGAGGAGAGAGAAACATGACTGAAGTCTCCTGAAATTATAAAGAGTGCCTCTGGATGTTTAGTCTCCATGTGCAGTTTCATGGAGAACTGCACATGGAGCTTCATCTGTTGCCTTGGGTGGAATGTACACAAGTATGGCTATCAGATACTGCTGTAGATAGTTTTTGATTTTTAGACCTGTCACTTCTCCTCAGATTTCCCAAGGACACCCTACCATGCCAAGATATCCCAAGTTTGTGGCTAATAGCTCTTTGGAAACAACCTCATTGGTGGAAAAAATCTTATTTTATGCCTGTCAGACTGTGATATCTTTGCCATTTTTATAGATGTAGCTAAAGAAATAGGAACAAATTGCTAAAGTGTTTGTTATGTATAGACACACACTGGTTCATATCTTGAGTTAGATGGCTTGTTGGTTGAATGATGTCTTAAAAAATAAAAACATAAGTGGTGGCTTGAGCCTTCTGCACAGTCTTCTAAAATGCTGCATTATGAGCTTGCTCGTTATCAGTGACCTGCCTTGCATTATTGATGAGGTATCCCTAAAGGTATTTCTTCATTAAATAGAAACATATTTACATTGCTCCCACATCATTCTGTCACCGTATTTGAAGGTATACGGCGGAAGTGTTGTGTGTGTGTGTGTGTGTTATAATTTCCACTTTAAATTTTTGTAGTTGCTCACTGTAACCAGTAGATGGCAGTAAATCCTCTTATTCAAATGGTAAGCGTAGATATACTTTGAATGGTTGTTTAGTGCCCTCTTGTGGTTAAAGTGACGAATTACAGAAAATGGTCACGCTTAGGTGCCATCTTACTACTTCCGGTAAGTATTTAAGAAGGGGGGAGCTGACATATGATTGCAGTGGACACGTCAGTTCAACCCATCACGGCACTTTTGTTTTGAAAGGTCAGTCATGAGTAGTTAGTCGAACATCACCAGGCACTACCCTGCTTTAGGGAGTCGTCCTGCAGCGAAGCCCAGTTTATTTGCTCACGTTGTTTGAGTGAAGTTACTGTTTGCTAGCCTGGAGGAACCTTAGCAGGCCAATTAAGCTGCTCTTCGGTGTTTTTCGCTCTCTGGGGTAAGAGCGGATATCGTTTACTGAGCTGGAATTAGCGGATATAGTAGCTATCATTAATAATGTACTTAGTATGTTATATTTATGGTGCTGTCGGTCCACTGAAATCATGGCGGAACTGCTGACCGAGTCCGAACGCAGATGTTAGCTGTTGTTGGTTTGTGTTAGCAACTTTAACATGAGGATTAATGCCTTTTAAAGCCTGTTTCAGTGAGCCTCTTTAAACGAGTAACGTACGTAACGGAAATAAACCAGATAAACTGTGATCTCGAGAGACTAAGAGGGCCTGTATGTTTTGTGACTTCTGCTTGTAGATAAGCTTTGGGTCAAAGTTGAGTACTAAAATTCAATTGTAATAACTTTTAGCCATTTCAAATGTTATAAAGTGTGTTAAAGTGTGTAGAAGTCTAGCAAAGATGATCATTTGCCCACATGTGCTGTACTTTGTGTTATTACTAGTATATATGTAAATATAGCAAATTGTCTGTAACTCTAATTGTGTTGTTTCAGAGGAATGGAGAAAGCTAAACAAGATGCATTTGATAATGCCAGACTTCAAGTGATCAAAGATGGCTATGAGAGGGCCTTCGAGTGCATCAACAGAGGACTCACTGCAGATGAAGCTGGAGACAAGAGTCGGGCCCTGGAGCTCTACAAGAAAGGACGACAGCATCTTCTTAGGGCCAACAGTGTGCCTTCGCAGGGGGATGAGTGTGTTGGCAGCTCCTGGGAATCAGCCAGACAGATGCAGCAGAAGATGCAGGAGACGCTGAACAATATCACCACTCGCATGGCCATACTAGAGACCAGCACTGACCTTAGATCTGCAGCATCTGGCCCTGATGCAGCAGGCATGTCTGCAAAAGAACTTTCTACCAAAGAGAAGCCTGTGAAGCCACCGCTACCAAACCTACTTTCTAGTAATGGTCAGCCAGCTAGCCCTGTGGGAGGTTTACCTCCAAGCAGTGGTGTGGCTCTACCCCTCTCACCTACCAGACACCCTGTGGTTCTTGCCCAACAGCCTCCTGCCTATTCTCCTCAGGCGGCTGATGGTCACATATCCGTCTCTTATGGAACAGATTCAGGGGAGATGTCGTTGGTCGGGGATGAGTTCTACAATCGTACATCTAACTCAACCCCTTCCCCTCAGAGCATGGGTGAAGATGGAGAGGAGCTGCTGTACATTCCTCACGGTGTACAGATATTTTTCGTCACACCTGAGGGGCAGGTGAGCGCTCCATCATACCCAGGCTACCTGCGGCTGGTGAGGTTTACCAGTGATCGCTCTGACAGAGAACCTAATCGACCACCAGCGTTTCTGCAGGTAAGGGGGGGGGGCACTCTCTTCAAAATAAGAAACTGTTCTGTGATTTAGAAAACCACACTCCTGCCTGATGCCTGCAAATTCAGTGAAGAGGATTTGTTATGAATTCTCTTTATCTTTTTTGTGCCCTTTAACCCAATTTTGTAAGATGTTTTCTCAATTCCTCAATATATCAGTCACAGTGAGTCATCAGAGGAAGGGCATAGGCCAGTTGAAGATTAGTGCCTCTCGTCCTAAGAACAGGATCATGTGAGGGTTGTTTACTTAGTGCCCTAATCCCACTGGTTTATGGCTATGATGTCATCCTCTGGGGAATCCCAGATCTGGATCAGATTTGGGGCAAAGCTAATGACATTTACTTAAAACAAAAAAGTGTAGTGTGTGTGTGTGTGTGTGTGTGTATAAATGTATGTATATGTACAGTACCAGTCAAAAGTTTGGACACACCTTCTCATTCAATGTTTTTATTATTTTCCTACATTGTAAATTAATACTGAAGTCATCCAGACTATGAAGAAACACACAAGGAATCGTGTAGTAAACATAAAATTGTTAAACCAAAATATGTTTTTAGATTTTAAATTATTCAAAGTAGGCACCTTTTGCTTTGATGTGGCCTTTCTGTGTTTGCATGTTCTCCACGTGTTTGTGTGGGTTTTCTCCAGGTACTTCGGTTGACTCTGCAGAAACTTGGTGACCTCTGCACACTATATCTGCTTTTGGACTGTGGGTCTTCTGACCCCCCTCTGTGATTGTTTTTTTTTTCTCATGGCCTACCACTTTGTGGCTGAGTTGCTGTCGTTCTCAGTCACTCCCACTTTGTTATAATCCCACTATCAATTACTGTGGAATATTTAGTAGCGAGGAAGTGACTGGACTTGTTGCACAGGTGGCGTCCTATCACAGTACCATGCTGGAATTTATCGAGCTCTTGAGAGACCCATTCTTTCACAAATGTGCCTAGGTGCTTGGGTTTATACACCTATGGCCATGGAGGTGATTAGAACACCTGTATTCAATTATTTGAATGGGTGAGTGGCAATATGGTGTATCTTTGTGTATTTATTAATACTGTATTTGAGATATGAAGCTAAACACAGCAATCATTTTATATATACAGTATATATAAACTTTGGACCATAAATTTAAAGTAAACTGGAGATGGTTAAATAGAAGGCCAACAAGGATTTGAGACAGAGTGACCCAGAATAACACAGGTCTTACTGTGGAGTGATTCAGCTGCTGCAACTATTATTGGTTATGGTGCAACTCTTGAAACAGTTTTTTATATCCAGCAATCTCAAGCTAATCTCTGCCTTGAGATTTTATAACCCTAAAAACAGTCACAGCATGCAATGTGGCAATATCTTGCAGAACTGGAAGTTTTTTTGTTTTGTTTTTTTATTTGGCCTGCACGTGAACCGTGTGAGGCCAAAAGCTCTGCTTTTTAAAAATTTTTGTGCAAATGAATTGCCTTTTTGAGAGCCTAAACATGCTCAAAAACTCATGAAATTTTACACACGTCAGGTCTGGTGAAAATGTATGCATTTTATTGGTGTCACGCATGGCCATTTTCGCCATTTTCAGGCCTCGTATTTGAACGAACTCGTGCTAGGCTGTTCAACCCACTGTGACTAAAATCACTCAACATCATCTAGACAAGTAGGTCATCAGAAGTTTTCGAAGGTTTTGTAGAATATTGAATGGTGTTTCCGTAGCAATGCTTCGATTTTGAGCTTTTTCCTATTTCAAGCCCAAGCAAATTTCAAAGCATCCGGCCTGGGGCTACATTTCATCTGTGTATCTGAAATTTTGCAGGCTCATGTAAAATCCTGAAATATGCAAAAATGTCTCTTGGAGCCATACCTGAACGCCAGCAGGAAGTCAGCCATTTTGAATTTAAGGTGTAGCTTTTCCAGCTATTTTTTTTTATCCTTTTCAGGCCTTCTATCATAATCCACTCGTCCTAGGGCATTCAACCCAGGGAGACCAAAATCACTCAACATCATCTAGACAAGTGGGCCATCAAAAGTGGTTGAAGGTTTTTGGTCTTTTTTCAGTGGGGCATTTTAATCTCCAGTCTGTCCCAAACTTCACATTCTTGATGAGAGTGAGAGTCTGGACACATCTATGTACCAGTTCGCACTCATAACTCCTAGTGGGAACAGGAAATCAGCACTTGACTGATAATCATCATCCCATGAGCGTAAAATTTCCATTGTTGGGTGCAGGCATTATATACAGCAGCATGACATGTTATTAGTGGGCACTTGCCAACGCCACCTAGTGGGTGTAGGAGACATTCAGTGGCCGACTAACAAACATTCAAGCGATCCTGTGGCACTCTTGACCATAGGAACTGCAAACCGTGGCGTGACTCGACTGAACCACGGCTTGATATGCACTCGGGGGTGAGGGCTCTATCATTGCTGCTTGCAGCTTTAATTTAGCTTTTTTTTTTTTAATTTTATTTAGGTTATCACGCAGGAATCTTAAACAATGAACCTGTGATAGTTTGAGATATTTGTGAGGTCTTTGAACTGCCAAGTTGGATTTGTAAAGGTCAGCACTGCAACCAGTAATAAGATAAGAAAATAATTGGAGCTATGTACACAGCTTAAGCTCTTAATCAAGAGACTAAATCAATAGCATCAGATTTCTCTAATCTATTCAGACATTTAAACCTTTTTTTTTTCTTTCATGCCACTAGTTTGTCATGAGACTGAAATTTGCCTCTTCAGTGGGGAATTTCCCAGGTGTTATTGAAAGTGTGTGGCAATCAGTGATTCACATGAGTGCAAGTAATTATATAAACCCTACTTACACCCTTATGCCCTGTAATCTTGTTAGACATGCAGCAATCAGAGGATGACCGTGTACTCGGGTTTGTCCGCTCATCAGAACCAGCAGTAGAAATACCAGGATTCATTCAAGGTTACTTCAGAACCTGTGGTTGAGCAAAATGTCTGCAGATTTAACTTTACTTTCTCCTCAATTCACTCACATTAGTGGCAGTGGCGCAGTGGGTAGGCGTTCGCCTTGCAGCCGGAGGGTTGCTGGTTCGAGCCCCCCAAGGACACAACTGCGCTGCGTTGTGTCCTTGGGCAAGACACTCAAACGGTAGCATGACCGCAGATGCTCGTCTCTGGATGAGTGATCTGGAACGATCGTTTAAATTGTGCGCACAATGACAATGCGTTGAATCTAACATCTACCAGTCAACACTGCAATTTTTTTTTTTTTTATTATACTTGTCTCTATATCAAACACATGTTTGCAGCTCATAATGAAGTGTTCATTTTTTTGCATTCTTCATTTTCTCTTTTGATCCTGGCAGGTGTGTGACTGGCTGTACCCTCTCATGGCCATGAACTCTCCAGCCTTGCTTTGTAACACTGGTGTGTTTATGTTCCCGGACATGATGGCGCCAGCACCAGGGTATTATGTGGGAGTGGTTCTGTCCTCTGAGCTCCCTGCTGCAGACAGAGAACTGTTTCAGGACCTGTTGTCCCAGATGACAGATCTGAGAGTTCAGGTCAGTGTTTGAGTGTGGTCAGATCTGCAACAGCATGAAATATTTGGCATTATCTGATAAATAATTGCAACTGATTTGAAAATATAATATCAATAAGTTTCTGTTCTCACCCTGTTGACTAAATGGTACATATGTGAAAATGGCTGCAAAGGCTGTATTTCCCAAACAGAAGAGTTTCTGGTTAATCCCCACACTGATATAATTTTGTGTTTATTTTCTGTGTTGGGATGCAGTTAACAAAGCAGATTGTTGTTCAAAAGTGCACAAAACCAATAACTGCAAAAGTCCACCCTTTTTCAAGTTCAAATCATTAATTCCAGCAGCTGTTTGTTTGTTTGTCTTACACATTACTTACCCAATATAGAGTCTGCAGACTGTTGTATTGTTGGCCTGGCATGAAACTCTTGCTGCTGCTTACTTCTGATCTAGCAGCCTTCCCCCAAATTCCTCCTGCCTCAGCATTGTGGGGATTTGACACAGGCAGGTGAGGAGAATTAATCAGTTATAATGCTCTTATCTGCAACCTCAGAGCTTCAGCTGAAAGACAAGTGCCAGTTCAGCCGTGATGGAGGTAGAGATGATTGCTCAGAGTGACACTTTACAAGGTTGTTTTTGATGAATGCACTCAGGCTAGTTATTTTCTCTAATGGAGGTCATATCCCATCAGAAAGTAAGCACTTTTCTATTTATTTCTCATCTAGTAGAAGACTTGAGGTTTTTAGCTCAAAGCTTTGCTTACAGCACAGACCTCTTAAAACGGCAGTCTGTTTGGGGCAAACAAACAGCGCGTTGTAATAAGGAGTAATGAGAGGCTGCATTGTGTGCTTTGGGGGTTTACTGGGAGACAAACATCTGACCTGAGATGTGCACAGCTTCCACAAGTTGTCCAAAGAGTTTGCCGACAAGTATTCCTCATTTTCATCCCGCATTGTCTGTCCTCATTCTGCGCTGGCAAACCAATGTGTCTCTATGATCAGGCTCCAGAAGAAGCTGCGGACACCATTAATCTCAGTCAGAAGGTCTCTATTGCTACACCTGAGCAGCCTGCAGAGACTCCAGCAGAGACCGAGGAGGAAAAAGCTTTGCCCGAATGGAGTGAAAAGGTGGCAAACGGGATCCTGACAGGTGAGCAAACAATGTGTCTTTATGAAAGCTAACAGTTAGTTTGGAATTGCATTGTTCATGAATATAGATCAGCAGTCCTCACTAACAGTGACTAACGCTGTGTGCCCTGTGTGATCCCGTCAGGTGCATCCTGGCTAAGCTGGGGTCTGGTCAAAGGAGCTGAGTATACAGGCAAGGCCATTCACAAAGGGGCAGCTAAACTCAGAGAACACATCACTCCAGAGGACAAACCCACCCCGGTCAGCCCCACAGTCACAAAAGGCCTCCATGTTGCCAAGCAAGCCACGGGAGGAGCTGTCAAAGTCAGCCAGTTTCTAGGTCACTAAGTCATCAGTCAGCATGTTTTACTGACCTTGAGTGATAATTTGGCAGTGAACCTATAATTTAGTAATGCTCTCTTTCTGCAGTGGATGGTGTGTGTACTGTTGCTAGCTGTGTGGGTCGAGAGTTGGCTCCACATGTGAAAAAACATGGAGGCAAGCTGATCCCAGAGTCTATGAAGAAAGACAAAGATGGGCGTTCCAACCTTGACGGGGCCATGGTGGTGGCTGCAAGTGGAGTGCAGGGTAAAGTGAACCTACACTTTACATTCTTTAAAATGTGTCTTTTAAGATTTGTAATTGTAATTCATGCAGGTTTTGTAAAGACTTTTGGGCAGTTTTTGTTAATCACATGACCAGAAATAAAAGACTGGATTTAAGCCAAATAAGAGAACCAACTCGTTGCTTTAACTTCATGCACAATACGCTCATCATCAGTCCCCAAAAATCCTCATCATGAGCCAGGAGAAAAACCCACATGCGCATCTACACCATGAGGTTGGCTCCTTGTGCCACTCTGGATCATTCCACACTGCTGCTGCTGTTCAGTCATTCCTTGGAAGTTCTGTTCTGAGCAGCTGCACTTTGGCATCTGTGATTCCACAGTGGGCATGAGCTTGTGTGTCAAACTTTAATGTCAAAGATTACTGGTGATCAGCTGGGTCTCAAGCTATGACTCACTGACAAAACAGCAGTTTTCAGTTGAACCGCGTCCAAGCCCAAAGGCGGGATGTCATTTCAGGAGTGCTTTCATAGGCAGTCTCATCTTTTCAGAACTCTGCTGTAACATCCTGAGGTGTGGAGATGTGACCATTCAGATTAAAACACCTCAGCTGCTCTGTGTGTCATCATGCACTAATGAGAGCAAGAAGTTCTGACTTTGTCCTCTTTCCCAGAATTCAGCTTGAAGGTTTGCTGTGTAAAATAGCAGCCATACTGGAAGCGTTGCAGTAGAAGAGCTTCAAGGGGAGATTGGCCAAATTTGAATCAGATGTACTTTTTGATTACACCCCGTACATGCGTACTTGGATACGTACATATATGCAAACACACTCACACTTGCGTAAATGAGACTTTTGTGTGTTTTTTCCAGGATTTGCAACCATGTGGACTGGTTTGGAAGTAGCAGCTAAGGACATAGCTACAAATGTAGCTTCAGAAACAGTCACCACCGTAAAACACAAGTAAGTCGAGTTATTCTGCATTAAATTACTCCTGACGACTGTCGCTGCTTAAATGCGCACCTGTGCAGATTTTTTGCTCATCACTGCTTGCTAAACATGTTTTTGATGCGTATGTTGTAAATGACTTCATAGATTGTAGAAGCAAAAAGCAAAAGTGCGCTCACTCTCTTCAATTTGCTTTGCAGATTTAGGGGTCTACAAAACACCTCTGACACACCTAATGAGACAAAGTGTAATTCTTCCTAATTATGCACAGCTGTTTAACTCTTTACAACACTAATCGTGCACATGTCACACACTTCTTTTTCTTTTGGTAATGATGGCTATACTTTCACAAACTGCTCTTTAGTCCTGTGCTGCACCGGTTCACTCCCTTGTGTGTCACTTTGGATTGGGGTGTCTCTCTTAACTGATTCGATTGATTTCTAAAAATGATTCTAATCTAAATTTAACAACTATAAGGTTTTTGTTCTGGCTGACCTCAACGGGTTTTCATATTCTCTGAAATTCTGCATATGGGTATCAGACATCTACTTATTAGATTTAAACAGTGATTTCAGGAGGGTTTGATATTATGAAAATATTCTTATAATGATCCAAATTTGCAGTAGCATTCATCCTTTTACATTGTGGCTGTGTTGGGCATTTATTGGAAATCATTAAGCTGGACTTCATTATGTTTAGCATTGAATTTACAGTGTTTTTGCATCCATGAGATGATTTGCCTGGTATTTTAAAATCAAATGAGCTAAAAATAGAGATTTCCATCTGCTTCCAATTGTGTAAAATTAAATGGATTCTAGAAAACCCCAAAAAAAAAGTATATTTTCCCAGATTGCACCCTTGCATGCATTTGCAACCCTCGCTGAAATTCACACGAAGCATGGCATCTTAGCAGTTTCTGCACAACATATAAATCTATTCTTCCCAAACCCTCTGCTCCACACCTCTCGCTCTGATCTCTCACCCAATCTGACTCTGAAGGTACGGGGCAGCGGCAGGACAAGCCACAGACCACGCTGTCAACTCTGCCATGAATGTCGGCATCACCGCCTTCAATATTGACAACCTGGGGATCAAAGCTGTGGTGAAGCGGACGGGCCGGCACACAGCGGAGGCCATTTTGGAAGACTACAAGCTTCAGAAAAAACCAGAAAACGGGAATCAAGTGGAGAAGTTGGATAAATAGCTGGTAGTGTCCTGCCTCATTCCCCCAGCAATGCCTTAAGCATTATTTGTACTTTCTATTAAATTAATCTATATTTAATATTCATTATTTATACAACATTGTCTATATTTACAAGATGACTACTGATAAATGCATATCTTATAGTTTGATACTGTTTGGAACTTGCACTTTAATTTTTCTGTAATGCAGGTAGACGGGACCCAAATGTGAAGGAAGTGAAGGTTATATAATCCAAACCAAAATATGAAATTATGCAGTATGCAAAATCCTAGATAGCATTTAGGTAGCTGTTTAACACTCGGTTTGTATTAAAAACATTGTTCTTGAATAGACAGAAAAAAATCATTCATAAGCATTTGTGTGTGTGTGTGTGTGTGTGTGTGTGTGTGTGTGTGTGTGTGTGTGTGTGTTTTCCTTGAGAACACGTACTTGAAACGAATGATGAAAAAATGTCTGCATATTCACTTCCACATATATTTCAGAGCAAAGTACTGCCAGCTGTCCTGTTTTTGCTGTGGTGTTTAAAATGTCAAGTTATCACTGCTGTTAACTGTGCCTGCAGATACCAAACAATAATGCAAAAATATGACATTTCAAGCTCTGAACCTTGTCCAGATTGTGTTATTTTTGTCAAGCATTTAGTCGTCCTATACTTACAGGACAGAAGCGGTACAGTGTAAATGTATCTGAGAAGCTTAAATCTGTAACTGAAAAGCAGTTTTCTGAGAGTCTGCAGGGCTTTCTTCTTCTGTGACTTAGTTGTAACCATGTTATTTTTACGTTTGGCTTATTGTATTTCATAAAACTTTAATATATGAACAAAACATACCCACAGGAGTAATTGTAATTTTCATACGGCCTCTAATTGCACATTGAAATCTTATTCCCACCTGAACTACTTAATAAAGATGAAGACTAAAGTAAGTGTGTATTTGAGAAAACAATGAATTGTAATGCTCAGCAGCTATGGGAATGTGAACCATCAGCCTACTACCGCCACCTAGTGGCAATATTTTAATTTCCAACCATTTGCTCAGGCTTGATTAACCCTGTAAATTCCTGTCTCCTAGATGGAGACAGTAAAGGAAACAGGTCATCTAAATCATTTATTAAATCAGGGCAGTAGCTAAAATTAAGTGCAGTGATAAACAGTTTTGTGCAAAATTCTTGAGCCACCCCTCATTTATATTTTGTTTCCAAGAAGCCAGGCTGGTTTTTTTTGTTGTTTTTTTTAAGTGGTCTTGAGCAATACTTCTCCAGGCTTTCAGTTTTTTTCCTTTGTTTTTAGTGGCTGCCTTTCATTAATTTTTAGTCGGTCCTTGTACCTGATTATTTTCAGAGGAATGTTTCATTTAACCTGCTTAACACAACCTAAAAAGGCCTGAACCAGTGTTGTCTACAATCGCATAACTTGGCAAAGAACCAATTTTAAATTTGTTACTTTGTTACTGACAGCCTGTCACAGAAACACTGTTCCTATTTCTTTAGTTGAATCTAGAAAAAATGCCAAAGATAAGACAGTTTGACTGGCATAAATTAGTATTTTTGCACCATCAAGGTGATTCCAAAGAGGCATTAGCCCAAAAACTTGGCGATCTCAGCATGCTGTGCAGTGTGTCCTTAGGAAATTTGAGGAAACTGGACAAAAAAAATCCAGCAGCGACCCGAGAGATTCATCTGGCCCTTCAGCTGATCTGTTTGCAGAAGCCTCCTGTGAAATAGTCTGAATGAAAGGGTGGCTGTCAAGAAACCATTCTTAAGGAAGGGAAACATCTTAAGGAGTGAGGAGTTCAAATTTGAAATTTCTGCTTCAAATCATGTGCATGGAGGAGGACAGGACAGATATATATAGAGACTATATTTACAGTGTGATGGAAGAGTGAGAGAAGATATGCCTATGTACACAGTGAAAAATGAGGAAAAAAAAACATACAATTTCTTGTATTTTAAAGAAATTGCAAGAAAGCTGCCTGTGAGAGTTCAGGCTGTTTAAGAATTAAAGCTTATAAAGAACTGATGTTTCCACATACTTAGTCAAACCTAACAGTGCTCCAGTCGAGTTGGTCTGTTCTTATTCATGTTTAAATGTACTCAGTTCCAGAGGAGGAGCACATTTTGATAACAATGTGAATCCAGCATTTTGCCTCAGTTTTTCAATGGTTTCAGTTTATGTATGGTCACTATAATTCATACAATGCGTCACTGGAAAGCTAAAGATGTACCTAGTGACAAGAAATGCAATCTGTAACAATGTGACAAAAAAATAATTTATTGCAAGCATTTTTACCAAATAATGATGAATCACATTTATTAAGGTCTGCAGACCAAAGACCTCAGGGTGCTGCTATAAGCAAAATATTTCTCATGTTTAAACTTTTTGTATATGCATTTATATTTACTCTTTGTCAGCATCATTGCAGTCAAATTATCCTTTACACATGCGCTGTATGCATGCATTAAAACAAAAGCAACAACAAACAAGTAAAACTGCAAAGTTGCAGTACGATGTTTCAGGGGAAAGAACAAAGTCTACAAGATTAGGATCAGGGAAGCAAAAAACTGCTATCCAAAAGCAAATCGAGCCAAAGGGGACCGACCAAATCACAGTCAGTCGAAGGGCTACTGCTGCAGATGTCGCCGTCTTGGAAAAGTTTTGAATCACACGAAACTTCTGAAACTGGCTGAGTTCTATTTGCAAGACTGAGATCATCAGAGCATGAAGGTTCGCTTTGAAGTTTAAATGGCGAGATAAGTAGCTGGTTTGTAAAATCCTCTCCTGATATACTGTCACGTGGGCTAACCTGCAGTAATTCAGTGTAACAGACTTCTGTTCAGGTGGGAGAAAGGCTTGGCCATAATTACCTAGTGGGAAAGCAACAGGATCCACCTGGATAGAAGCAGCATCCCATAACACGTGGCTTGAGGGTGGGTTGGCTAAAAAAGTGGGGCTGATTTCTGCTGATGTAGTTGGATTCATGAATTAGTTTATCCAGTCATTTTCCACAAATTGAAATGAGGCAGAGAGAAATTGATCCTGGCACACTGGCAGCATTTGTCCCCAGGGAACAGTTGATTTATCCAACAGTATTGGCGGGGGATGCGCTGTGGTCAGGCTGTCCGCTTCAGAAAGTGTTTGATCCATCGTCGGAGGACCGGTTATTGTGACAGATGGCTGATTTACTTCTTTACAGATGTCTGACAACTTCTTGAGACATGATCTGAAATTTAGCAGTATGTTAAACATAATGTACCAAGAGAGTTTTTTTATTTTTTAAAACGATACCTTTATTTGACTTCTTGGCAGTTGGCATGGTCCTCTGTGAGGTATTCTTTTTAAGTGTGATTGCTTTTCTGTGAGGAAAAAAAAGTGAAGCATTGTTACCATTACAAATTTAATTTAAATAAATAAATAAGGTAAAAAAAAAAAAATCATCCGAGTCTTTGGAACTCTTGTTTGGACTGTGTACCTTTTCTTTTTTGATCTCTGTATATTTTCCACAAACTGCTTGATTTCATCTCAACTGTTTTAATAACCTGGGGAAGAAGAAAAAGTAATTAAAATGATCCCAACATATACAGTACCAGTCAAAAGTTTGAACACCTTCTAATTCAGTGGTTTTTCATTATTTAAAACATTATTGTCTGCATTGTAGATTAATACTAAAGTCATCTAAAGAAATACACATGGAATTATTTAGTAAACAAGAAAGTCTTCATCAAAATATGTTATATATTTGAGTTTCTTCAAAGTAGGCACCTCCTGCTTAGATGGCAGCTTTGCACATCTTGGCCTTTTCTCAGTCAGCTTTATGAGGCAGTCACCTGGATGGCTTTCAGTTAACAGCTGTGGCTTATCAAGAGTTAATTTCTTGCCCTCTTGATGTGTTTGAGACCATCAGTTGTGTTGTGAAGGGGTAGAGTTGGTATACAGTGAATAGCCCTATTTGAGTAATGTTCTAATCCATATTATGGCAAGAACGACTCAACTAAGTAAAGAAAAATGACAGACCGTCATTACTTTAAGAAATGAAGGTCAGTCAGTCTGAAAAATTTCAAGAACTTTGAAAGTATCCTCACGTGGAGTCACAAAGTCCATCAAACGTTATGATGAAACTGGCTCTCATCAGGACCGCCCCAGGAAAGGAAGACCAAGAGTTCCCTCTGTTGCTCAGGATAAGTTCATCAGAGTTACCAGCCTCAGAAACCACAAGTTAACAGCACCCCAGATAAAAGCCCACCTAAATGCTTCATAGAGTTCAGGTAGCACACACATCTCAAGATCAACTGTTCAGAGAAGACCGCGTGAATCTGGACTTTATGGTTGAATTGCTGCAAAGAAGCCACTTCTAAGGAAGAACCAGAGGAAGAGGATGGTTTGGGCCATGGAACACAAGGAATGGACATTAGACCAGTGGGAATCTGTCCTTTGGTCTCAGGAGTCCAAATTTGAGATTTTTGGATCCAACACCGTGTCTTTGTAAGACGCCGAAAAGGTGAGCGGATGGTTCCTACATGTGCAGTTCCCACCGTGAAGTATGGAGGAGGGAGTGTGATGGTATGGGGGTGCTTTGCTGGTGACACTGTTGGTGATTTATTCAAAATCCAAGGCACACTTAACCATCATGGCTACCACAGCATTCTGCAGCAACATGCCATCCCATCTGGTTTGTACTTAGTGGGACCATCATTTGTTTTTCCAACAGGACAATGACCCCAAACACACCTCCAGGCTCTGTAAGGGCTATTTGACCAATAAAGAGGGTGATGGAGTGCTGCATCAGATGGCCTGGCCTCCACAATCCCAACTGAGATGGTTTGGGAAGAGTTGGACTGCAGCGTGAAGGCAAAGCAGCCAACAAGTGCTCAGCACCTCAATCTAAAACATATTTTAGTTTGTTTAATACTTTGAAGTTTACTACATGATTCCTTATGTGTTCCTTCATAGTCTGGATGGTTTCAGTATTAATTTACAATGTAGGGGGGAAAAAAAGAAACATTGAATGAGAAGGCATGTCCAAACTTTTGACTGGTGCTGTACTTTCAATACAGCTATCAGGATACATTAGACCTACTTTAGACAGAATGCCTGGAGGAAGAGTCTCTTTCAGGTAGCTTATATAATTCACGGTGAGCTCTAGTGTCGTTGGTGTCCAACTGACCATTGACAAAGGGCAGAAGATCACACAAGCCTTGACAAGATGTTCTGATTCGAAGCCTGAGAACATGTCAGTATGTAGAGTACATAAGCCAGAGTATGAGTGGTGATGTGATACCACACAAGAAGTGGCCAAATAAATGCTTTTGGTTGCTTTGATAGCATAATGTGTTTTTGACAAAGTCCAACCACCGTTTGTGTTCCTTGCAGCAATGAAGAGAAGTCTGGAGCTCACTTTTCTGTGAAGATGAAGGGTCACACTTTTCCATGGTAGGTTCATTTTTAAGTTCATCCTCAAACCTGTGGAGGAAAAAAAAAAAGAAGCTGTGAATGTCATAACACATGGTGATACTTTTTTTTTTAAAGATAAGAGATGAAAATGGCCTTTTTTCTTACTGTCCAGGTGCTGAAGATTCATATGACTGGAGTATTTGGCTCCCAGGTTTGTCTTTAAAAAAAAAAGAGAGGCACAGCAAAGGTTAACATACGTACAGTATGATAAGCTGTGAAGGTGCTGCTCTAACAGCTCAAGGAACAATGCCTTACATCAAGCATCATATAGACTTTCTAACGACAACTGCATATATACATTTAATGCATTAAAAAGTCTTTAATGCAAGGTGTGGAACTGATATGATAAAACCTACTGAGGAACACCCAAAGGTAAAAAGTAATAGGCTACTTAAAGCCTGGGCTAAAGAAAAGAGTACATTTTTCAGGAAGTCACAAGTTGTTAATCATATTTAGGACCTTTTAGATGTATAGCTTGATCAGCAAACATTTTTTGGCAACAATCTTCCAAACTTAGAGGTCAACAAAGTTATGCTTTCAGTTCTTGGACAAAAGCCCCATAGTAATGTAATTCTTGGCATCAGGTTTAAAAAAAAATAAAATAAAAAAATGCTGATAACTATAAACCAAAATGTCCAAGACCTTCTTTTAAAGTTATTTACACAAGCTGTCGCCCTAGGGAATTATAAAAAAAATTTTTTTTTTAAAGCAAATACCCATTAGTTTGTCTTTTGCTCATACTTAAGTTGCACTTATTAACTTCTGCGTTACAGGCGTCCTTAATCAGCCCTTCATACGCTTTCGGGAGCAGGTCTGGACGAGCAGGTTAATTTCATACATCAGCAACACCTGTGTAAGCTGCTCCTGTTAGACACAACTTTGTTACTACCGCCATACATGAGCGCAAAATGCTGTCTGCGTTGTTATCCTGTGTGTGCGCGCGCATTCTAATACTTATTTCCCAACGATAGTTTGAATGTAATGTTAGAAACTGTTGTCTTCGACTTTGGGTTATTTAAATTTAATGAATTACAGTATGAGGGCAGATGGTTGGTTGGTCAGTTCCTTAAAGAACGCAGTTAGTGGGACATTTCTTTGTCCGTTTTGTTTTTAAAATGTCTGTAAGGTATACCGTCAGGTAGTTAAAGTTGGGAACGTCACCTTTTGTTGTTGCTAATAGACGTGCGGGCCAACCAAACCTGAAGTTAAAAAAAAAAATAAAACTCTTCTTTTTCTCATTGTGAACTTAATTTAAAAGGAAAAAAAAAAAACTACCGAGGAACAAACAAAATGTGATTTCGGACCTTGAGTATCCCAAATAGCGCTGTTAAAGCAGGTCAACAGGAGCGCGCATTTTATCAATACCCGCGTGAACGCGCTCTGGCAGCGACGTGCACGAGGAAGGCTGACAGTGGAGCGGTCCGGTAAATCACTGCAATGGAAGAGGAGTAGGGGAGGGTGGAGGACACCGGCTACAACCCTGCCTCCAATCTGCATGTGAGTACACGGCAGAGTAGACACACGGCAGGAAGGCAGAGCACCATCACAGGGCAACAAAGGGACGCATGGTTCATACAAGGCATCCAATAAAGCAAATATCTGAGACACGTTGCGCTTGCAAGCGTTTGATTACATCCGTCTTCACCTCAAAGGTAAGAGAGATTGCACAGAAACTACAAGATCCTGCTGACTACCGTTTCCTCCTTTTTGTATGTTTAAGGTTTACCTTTTTAGTAAGCTTTTTAGCCAAAATCCCACAGGAGACTGTTACTGTTTTATGGATGGTTCACTGCAAATGCATGTGAAATTTAGAAAATTAAATTGAGATACTCCAGAGAGCATGGATTGGGTGTGACATGTTACTTCATAATGTGTGTCTGAGCAGCAGTTGCAGCATCAAGGCTTGTATCAGTGCTGGAGCAGGATGTATGAGCAGCTAGACTTAAAGGGAACATAATTGGTGTGAGATGTAGGTTCAAGTTAAAATGCTTATTCAGATTGTAAGCCTGTTCTCTCCTCATATTATTCAGAGTGTAATAGCACAGCACGGTCATGGAGCTGGAGCACTTTGATGAGCGGGACAAGGCTCAAAGATACACCCGAAGGGGCTCGAGAGGGAATGGGCTCCCCAGTCCCACTCATAGCGCTCATTGCAGCCTGTACAGAACCAGGACGCTGCAAGCACTGAGCTCGGAAAAGAAGGCCAAGAAGATCCGTTTCTACCGCAATGGAGACCGATACTTCAAGGGGATTGTGTATGCCATTTCTCAGGAGAGATTTAGGTCTCTAGAAGCACTCTTGGCTGACCTTACAAGGTGTCTGTCAGATAATGTCAACTTGCCCCAGGGAGTACGGACCATATACACCGTTGATGGGTCAACAAGGATCACCAGCATGGACCAGCTGGTAGAAGGTGAGCCGGGGTGTTTTTTTTAGTTTTTTTTTTTTTTAGCTTGCCCTAGATTTGACACAAAAATGGTTGATGCAGATAAAAATAAAATGCTTAAATTCTCCTGCCCTGAGATGCAGGAGCAACCTGTACTTTTTAATATACTGTGTGTCTTAGTATCTGCTTGTGGGGTGAGGCTGAGAAATTCTGTTGTCTTGGTTTTTCTGCAGGGGAGAGCTATGTTTGTGCATCCATAGAGCCCTACAAGATGCTGGACTACACAAAGAATGTAAATCCAAACTGGTTAGTTGGTGTCAAGACTCCCGTGTCTGTCCGTGACCCTTCTTCCCTTGGTAGCGCCAAGGCCGGATCCCCGGAAACCAGGGAGAACAAGGAATTCATTCGGCCCAAACTGGTAACAATTGTCCGCAGTGGAGTAAAACCTCGCAAGGCTGTACGGGTCTTGCTCAACAAGAAGACTGCACACTCCTTTGAGCAAGTCATGACCGACATCACAGATGCCATCAAGCTAGACTCCGGAGTCGTCAAAAGGCTTTACACTGTCGACGGCAAGATGGTAGGTGTTAAGTTGTCTTTCCTCTTGGTGCTTCTGCAAAGTTCTTGTTTGCTCATTTCAAAGACTTCTGGTATTAGTAACACTATATTTCCACGTGGGGTTCAAACAGTTAGTGGCTCTGGGAGTCTCGGGGTGTCACCAAAAAGCTGCCAGTACAGTGGGATAGATTTTCTTTTCCCAAGGTGAACAAGTTTCATCGCTACACCAAAAGGTGTTTCTGTGTGACTTTGAGTGCTGTCCTTACTCAGAGAAGCATTAAATATACATCTCAGAGCTGCGCCATTCAAGAGGGAGTTAATGGCAAACATTTCCATCTAGTTAAAGTTGCATAAATGTCTGATGAACCTCTATTTGCATTTAGTTTAATCCCACACAGCTGTGTTTGTGCTTGCTGTCAGTGAGGCTAGGTGCAAATGGAACAAACTGTGTTTGAAAAGGTGATTTCACCATCACGTTTACCTATTTCAAACTAAAGCCTCTCGACACCAGATGTGTGTATTTGAAAATCATAGATAAAAGCAAAGCAAGAACAACCATACAGTAAGAGCCCTGTACGTAAAGCAACTGCACTCTCTTATCTTAAGCCTCTCCACTACTTAAACCTTTAATTGCTCACAAGCAGGATGCATGGAAGGATGCTTCCGTGGAAGAGAAGTCAAAGTAAACCAGGATGGCATCCTGCCTCCTTGGCCCTCCTGTGTGGATTCAGAGACAAGTATTCTGGCATTTCCACACTGAATTCCCATTATGGTGCGGTCTTGCATCAGAAGTTTGATTTAGAAGATTACCATGAACCACACTTGGTACACATTTGCAGAGGGCTAAAAAGATTTGGAGTTTTTCCTCTGACATTGAAGGCAGCCTGGTCTGTTCTTCAGTCGTGTCTCTGAAAATTGCTTCCTTACCCAAAGAGAGAGCCCGTTAGGTTCAGAGTCACCTGGGAATATTTGTAAAATGTATTATGAGAAATAGGTTTCTAGGACTCCATCTCATATTCCTGCTAACAGTAGCACACTATTAAATGTATACTTACTTAGTGACTTGGTACATGACGGGCAATCTAATCAGCAACTTGACACCTCTAAATTGAATCTGGACACTGATAACCACAATATGCATGTACACTAATTATATTAACCTTTGTCTGTAAATTTGACAGGTGTAGGTGAGTGAGTTTTATATGTGGACTGACATGGACTCACAACCTGTAAAGTGCCAGCTGCACTAATTGTCTAAACATTTCATAGAAATAGTTAGGTCACTCTCTATTAGTATCCTTCAGACTTTTTTTTTTTTTTTTTTCCCCCCTCGCAGTGATGGTCTCTATGGTGAAATCGTTTCCTGAGCTGGTTGCTAAGGAACAGCCTCTGCGGCAGAGCAGTGCAGTACTGATGTCAGGACTGTAGGTGTATTGTGAGAGGGCTCACAGATGCAGTGCTCGGTCTGCCTGCCTGCCTTAGTATACGCATGGCGGCAAGATGGAGTACATGGCTAAGGTGTAATCCCAGGATAGGAGCCATTGTGTGATGGTATGTAGAAGGAACAGTTGGGGGATTTTTCACGCCAACAAACAAATCTGCCTTCAGACATTCGTCTAAGTTATTTTAGTAATGGAGGTCTTGTTTATCAAAAAGCACAATGAAATTGCAGTATATTGAAGCCAGATTCCCACCCTGTGGAAAAAGCGGGAAATTCAGATTTCTTTTTTATGGTCCTGTTAATCTCCCCAATCCCTCTGCCCCTTGTATCTGCTTCTTCAAGGGTTTCGATATCTATGCCTGCCCATTGATAAGTCGCTTGCGTGTTTGGCAGTGTAGCTCTGTGGTATAATTTCTCTGCTTTTGTGCCTTTTTTGCCCTGTCGTGCCACCAGATAAGCACCCACTGGCATCAAGCAACCTGTTTTCATGGGTGTTTAATCTTTTCATAAATGACCTGCTTGTTTTTTATCTTGGATATCTGCTGACAGTTAGAAAATAATAATTCTGGCTTTTTAATTTTATATAAATAGTCAGAATTTATTTATATAAAAATAAACGCGTTGTTCAGACAGTAGTATTTCAGACACAGATCCAGATTAAACTGTACTTAAACTGCTGTAACTGATTGTTACATATTTCTAATTTAGTCTGTTGGTGAATTTGCAGCTGATTTGCTGCTTTAGATTTATTCATTTTGGACTCATGACTCACGGTTCTATTAGTGGATCAGCTTGGCGGGTGGCTGTGCTCGACGCCTGTGATCCTCCGTACTGCTGAGTCACGCTGTAATGGTGGTCTGCCATGCAACGTGTGTCTAAATACACACAGCCAAGTTAATGTTGTCAGGATGCACTTTGCAAACCTCAGTGGCTGATATGATTAAGGAATTATCCACACTACAGTCTGCTGGAGTGCCTTTCAGGTACAGAGAAAAGTGATGGAGAAATGCACGCCCTATAGATAAGTCCCACTGAGGCATGAAAACATGACTTGGACTGGTGTGACCCCCACCCCTCCACCCTGATGTTATAGGTCAGATGGAGCAAAGAGTATTTCCAAGACTAAGACTGAGGGGACTTGCACCATGATGTTCCCATGCCTACTGAAATGGATATGGCTCTGCGCTGTAACTGTATTAAGCACACTGCTAATTTCTCTTCATGTTAAAGTCAAAACTTCAAATAGATGTCAGAAGCCACCCGAGGACAGTCTGGCTTCGCATCACTGCATGAAAGCGGAGGCTTACTACTCCATGATAAAACTATTTATAAGAAGATGGGATTAAATGGTCCATTCATACTTAAGAAAATGAGATCCAGAGTGGATGAGTTTAAATTTATGGTGCTCTGTGGACAAGCGAGCAGAAGCTAATAATGTTTTTCCGATTTATTGCTTTAAGTTGACCTTGACTCTGCCATTTTTTTTTTCTGGCCTTCACAATTAAGAATCGCTCCTCTTCCTCCAGTATTCCTCCGATTTTAGTGAAATTCACACACACAGTGAACACCTAATGGGCTTCACCCAAACTGTGCTCAAGGACAAGGCCATATTTGTGGATTTGAGGGTGATAAACGAAATTATGATGGACCGTGAGCCAGATGAGCTACTACGACATTTCATTGTCATTGCAAGCTAGATTGGCTCAGTGGAATTTTCAGTTTGAATACTGAATATATTACAGTATGTTGCATGAATATCCTGTGCATTAATTTGTTTATGTAGTTGCAGTGAATCCATTTTTAAATATTTAAAATTTTCAGGTGGTGGTGGTGATCATCTGCTGGTTATTTAATAGACTTTTCCATATGACTCGCATTATTCCAAAAATATTTAGTTGTGATTGATGTTGGCTCAAAGGCCTTTTGAAAAAATGTTTGTTTGTTTTTTTTTTTTGCTGCTGCTGTAAAATGTTGCTTCTAAGTATAGAAACTTAGTTTTTTTTTTTTTTCTTCATTGAAGTGTTGTATGATTAAAGTGTATCATCTGTTTTAATATCTGGTCTGCTCTGGCATATCCTTATCATCCCGACTTTCCCTTACAAAGGCAGCTATTACTCATCTCTGTTTTTGGAACGGCTGCTGTTAAGTCACATATTTCTGCAGCAGAATCGATTTGAGTATTTATACAACCAACTGCACATAAAGGCAGCTCATGCAAAATGGAACAAGAACCATTCGCTAAATGAGTCATAGCTCTTTCTGGCATGCTCGGTGACTGGCTGCTGCTCTGTCTCCCACTTGAAAAGGAGCTTTAGTGTCCTGGAAAGCTCCACCTGTCCACGGGTGTATTTGTCGTGTTACACGATTGCTCGCCTCACTGTGGTCTTTACTGCGGCTCGGATCAATAGGCTTCTGTAGCGTGCATATATCCATTGTTATTTCTGGATTGAATGTCAGGAGCAGCACTTGTGGAAATCATAGATAAAACCCCAGCAATCAATACTTCTCCAGGATGCTCCTGGACTGTGAAAAGTATTTGTGTGCTTTTTTTTATGCGAATGGCAGGTCTAATGGAGCTGCTGTGTCACTGAGGCTGGAGGCAAAAGTAATCAATATAAAGCATCACATTCACAGCTGCCTCTGTTACTAGTTTCAACACAAGTTTGAGGTTTCTAAACCCGAGGAATTTCGGTGGAACTAAAGAACTCTGAAATAACCGGTAAATGTTAAGAGTATTTTAAGAAATCAGGGATTAACATTTGGTTCACGGTCTTAAGTAAAGTAGTCAATATTTTGTATTCATAAACTGGACACTGTTAAGAGGGCGTGCACCATTGATTGAACCTGTCAATACCCTTTTACCCTTTGGTAGCAATCATCAGTTTAAATCAGATTTCACTGTCTCATAGTTGAATGATGTCATGGTTTTGCCTTTTACCCTTTTGGGTTTTTCTGATTTTTATTAGAGAATTCTCAGAGAGAGAGATTGGATTCATCAGGAGGACATTTGAATTCTTGACAATATGCTTTGTCATTCTCTCCAAATGAGGCTAATGCTGACATCGTGTTGTCTGCAGCTTGTGCTGTAAAGAGCTCCTAATAGGATCTGACAGTGGGGCTCAAAGTAGCGTTCTCATTGTCTTAAACTAAGCTGTGGTTTTTGTCTGGTCTCCTTGGCAACTGCTGTGCAACTCCTCCCACTGGGATTTCCTTTTAGGAGGAGGAGGAGAGAGAATTGGGGGTAGGAGACATCAGTGATGCAGCAGCAGAGAAAAGGTTCTTGTTTAGCACCCCCACCACCACCCACCCCCCCACCCCTTGTATTTGATGATTGTTTTATCATTTGACTGAATGACCTTTGAGTGTTTGTAGGTTCTCAAGTCTCTGCAAGTTATTGATAAAGCCAGTGCACCACACCGACAGACTGGGTGTGTGTGTGTGTGGGAGGGGCTTGAGACCATGAACATTTAATTAATAACACCACTTTTGAAACATTATGCATTTGTTGGGAAAACATGCATAATACAGTTGTTCCTCACTGGACTCCTTGAGATCATAGACTGCTCAGAAAAATTAAACTAACACACCTCAAATCTCAGTGTGTGTGTGTGTGTGTGTGTGNCATGCTGAATATCTATACTGATATGGACTGGGTAATGTGCTGAAAACAAAAAGGTGTCACATCATTTGATAAAAATTATCAACCTGCAGAGGCCGAATTCAAAGACACCCTGAAAAAGTGAAAACATGATGCAGCAGGCCAGTCGACTTTGCATCCTCGGGGAAACGCCTCTTAGATCTTGATAATCTCTGAGCTCCTCGACAGTTTGAGGTGCAACCTGTCAGCATCAGATGGACCGAAACATAACGTCACAGAGGTGTTCTGTTGGATTTAGGTCAGGTGAGTGTGGGGGTCAGTCAATGGTTTTAATTCCTTCATCTACCAGGAACTGCCTGCATACTCATGCTGCATGAGGCCAGCCGTTGTCGTACACCAGAAGGAACCCAGGACCCACTGCACCAGTGTAGGGTCTGACAACGGGTCCAAGGATTTAATCCTAATACCTAATGACAGTCAGGGTGCCGTTGTGGTCAGGGTGAACCTGCACAGAGTGCCAATGGTGGACCTGCTAATTCTGGTATTCTATGGCACATGGCAATCAGGCTCCACAATGCCAGGCAGTGAGCACAGGGCCCTCTAGAGGATGTTGGACCCTCAGGCCACCTTCATGAAGTCTGTTCCTGATTGTTTGGTGGCCTGCTGGAGGTCATTTTGTAGCTATGGAAGTGCTTATCCTGTTCCTCCTTGCACAAAGGAGCAGATCTCGGTCCTGCTGATGGGTTAAGGACCTTCAATTCAATTCAATTTTATTTATATAGCGCCAAATCACAACAAACAGTCGCCTCAAGGCGCTTTGTATTGTGGGTAAAGACCCTACAATAATACAG